>APFE031589784.1:40603-65580 GCA_000404065.3 Pinus taeda | reverse complement strand
TGAAGATCAGAATGTCATCCAAGTATACCACTACAAATGAGTTGGTGAATGGCTGCAAGATGTCATCCATTAGCCTCATGAAGGTTGCAAGAGCATTCGTCAATCTGAAAGGCATAACCAACCATTCAAAAAGGCCCTCCTTGGCTTTGAAGGGAGTCTTCCACACATCAAAGGGTTCGATTGGTACCTGGTGATATCCTGACTTCAGATCGATCTTGCTGAAATATTTCACCCCCTTTAGTTGGTCCAGGAGGTCATCAATCCGTGAGATTGGGTACCTATTACGGACAATGATCTTATTTAGCATCCGATAGTCAATACAGAGTCTCAAAGTCCCATCCTTCTTCTGTACCAACACAATCGGGCTCCCACAAGGCGATGAACTCGGACGGATGTGACCTTTCTGCAGTAACTTCCTGGGGTCGTAACTTTGGCATACGATCTCTGTTTGACACATACAATAGCTCGTTAGAAAGATCTATCCGAGCACTGCTACTTTGTGATGCATTGGTCCATGGACCAATGTTGCCCCCAAATTTCCCAAAAAACGTCATTTAGGGCCTCAAAACGGCTCCGGAAATTCAGGACCTGAAAAACTGCTAAAATTAGTAAACTATGCTACAATTTAGGAAACTGAAGAGCTGAAAGAAAGAATGGTGGGGTTCCAAGTGGATTTGGCAGGTGGCCACCAATATCCACCTGGATCACACCTTGAAATCCGAAAGCAACTTGGAGGTAAAATCAGAAGACCAGATCGCAAATCAGCAAGTACAAGAAACAATCAAGGTAAACAATAGCATGCAAATAGCTATACAAATTTCTGAATCTTTCCATGATGAGCATAATGCACAAGAAATCTCAAACAAACATATTTTCAAAAGCATTATTTCAGAATCACATTTTTCTCTTTATCCTGATATTTTTAATGATGGTAATTCTTTCCCTCTTGGTATTAATGATATATCAAAAAATACAGAGGCTGATCTAAATCAATCACCATTAAGTTTTGATCAAGATAGAGAAGCAAAGACTGATCATTCTTTTTCCATTAACGAACATGAAATTATTGTCCCTCTTTGTTTTGATAATTTACTTGGGTGATATTGAAGGGAAATCTATGGAATCTGCTGAAGTCATTTACGATAATTACTTTGACATTGAAGACGTTGATTTTTCTCAAGGAAATCATCACAAACTTCAAATAACTTCTGAGAATGAAAGATATTTTAATTTAGAAATTATCCCAATCAATCCTCATTCTAAAACATCGAATTATCCTCATGATTTCACTATTCAAGAGGATTTTCCAATTTATGATTCATATCATGATCAAACCTTCAAACCTGTTCATAATCATAATCCTATTTCTAATTCACAAATTGGAATTTGAAATTACTGAAATTCCATAATTCTGGCCAATCCTTGTGAAAGAGAAATTATTTCAAAAAGATCCCAATTGTGCTATAACAATAATTGTATAGATGGTCATTTTAGCCTATTTTCGCTTCCTCACTTATTTTGTATAAAATCATATTTATTTTCAGATTTTAATTTTCATGTTTTTGATACATTACGATGGCATATTGAGCACCTCATTACCAAATATTCAATTGATGTATTGCCTTGTTGGAAAATTGAAATGTTTCAAAAATATCAAAATTTATTTCAATTGCAATTTCAATTTCAAGTGATGTCAATGCTTTATCCAAATCTTCTTTCTTCTCTAAGACAATATCAACAAGAGAGTGTATTTTTAGAAATTTGCCAGCAATTCCATTTACTTACTAGCTTTCTATTTAATTTGAAATATTTCCATCCATTCTTCATTGATTCATTCTCTTCATGGAAAACTACCAATAGCTTAACATTTACACATATCACTAACAATATCATCCAAGCCTTCCAATCTAAAAATTCATATCCTCAATATGGCTTTCCATCTCTTCATCTGAACATTTCCCAATCCTTAGCAGAGATCCATCCAGATTTCTATGATCCAATTGGTATTCAATTGGAACGAAAATTTCATAAAAAAGAGATTTTAAAGAAACTTCTAACAATATTTGTACATTTTGATGTTAGATTTAATATTCTTAATTCAATAATATTTTTATTCTTATTACTAACATTTGAATTGTATATATATACAGGAGTAAAAGTGAGAGAATGGTTACACTGGAAATATGACTATACCTAGTCATTTTCATGTACGTAGTTAGAATAGGAGTAGAATTAATTTAGTTAGTTTGTTTATGTAGATAATTTATTTTTAATAGTTCTATAGATTAAAAATAAAGTGCAGCGATTAGCCCTCTTCATATCATATATATGTGCAAGGAAATATTTACTTCTCATCAGAAAAATCCTAATTCTTCCTCAAATATTTCTTCCATAATAAAACCAGCTGAGAATGGTTACATTAGGTATTTACAAAAAGATACCATTTCTCTTTCAGATCTTGATTTTTTGCTTGTATAAATAGCAAATCTTTTAGAAAATTGACCTGTATTATTGAAAGATACAATTAAAGACTCTAGCCTAGAAATGATACTAGTTTCAACTAGAAAGAATTTGATGAAAACGACCTTTAGTGAGATATTGTTTTATATCAGTGCAATGAAAGGTATCAATAACAAAACAAAGATCCTCTGTAAAGCGGCCCTATTAAAAAACTCTACTATTGTCATCCAGAGCTATCTTAAGGAAACAATGACTTCCTCCCTACTAAGGAAATCACAAATTTCAGAGTAACAATCCAAGGATACACTTCATCTTAAAGAGTGAGAGGTCTCATCACGAGCCGAATTATCAGAATCACAGATATTGTAACTTGCTGACTTTGCCAATAGTGTATACCACAACAAGGCAATGACTTAAGATTATTGCAATCAAAAGGCAAGGGGTCTCATCACGAGCCAGCTTGTTCAGGAAAGAAAAAATCAAGTGAATGACTGTGTCATAAATTGGCCATCAAACCAAGACATTGTTCTTTAAGAGTAAAAGAAATCAAAGCAATAAGTGTTGATGTGGATTCTTCCTTGAGAATTATAGGTTTCTTTACGTAGGACTCGGGATCATTGATGGGTAACAGGTAACCTTGTCGAGGCTATGAACGCCTACTGGCAGTAGAGGCTCTACCTATGACAAATGAGCATACTTAAAATTGTTTTACAGAGAAGCCTTTGTTTTATCTTTACAAACCAGGTAATGACTGATGTAAATACAAGGACTAGCCTGAGGAAGCAAATAACCAGAGTTGAAAATAAGTTGAAACAAAATATAATTGACAGGTTAAAGCATAATGTACTTTATCTTTCTATAATAAAGTTTAATTTTCTGGAAAATTTTCTGTTTTGGAAGTAAAGAAAATTCAAAAGAACGATAGAGATAACTGGTTCTTCCAAGTGAATCATCAATTGTTGTGACAACCAACAACCCCCTTCTTATTGAGTGTTATGACTAATACTAAATAAGTGGGGACCCTTAGCCAAAAAATTTAAAAACTCAATTAGTGATTGTACTTCCTTGTCAATAAAACTTACCATCATGAACTTAAGAAAAGACCCTTGCGAAATCTAAAAAGCTTAAGTTTTGTGATGAAGGAAGATAAAATCACTCCTTAAAGGATATCGCATTGCAGAAAGGATAATAGTATGCCTACTTACAAGCTAAACTCTGAAATCGTGAGAATGTGATGCAAAATTGCATAAGGATAAACATATATTGCATCGCAGGTCTTAGAAGCTCACTTATAATAAAAACTGCTGAAAACGCCGATATGCGATAGCGCATACCACAAAATTGCGCTTTGCAAGAACTTGCTTAAACACAAAATGTGCATATCTTACAAATCATGTGACATGTGATATTGCGACCATGCAATATCGCAACATTGTGATAGAGTGGCAAAGCGATCTCACAATAGGACAACATAAAATATTGCGATATTGCGATCTGCGATTATGCAATATTGCGATCTGCGACTATGCGATGCAGCGATATGTGATATTGCAAAGCAAATCGCAAAATCATAGATTTTTCAGGCTCAGTATTCAAGAAAAAGCTTTTTTCCATAAAACGAACTGGTTATGTGCTTTAATGCTCATTAATAAGGTAGTTTCCAGTTGTTAATGAAATATTGTTTCGTGTTTATCGAAGAGCCAATTCGCATAAGGTGGTATACTTTTTGAATGTCTTCAGCATTTAAAGCTTTCTCGTCACTGTTCTTATCATTACTCTCACCTCACTTGTAAACTGCAGGAACGAAGAACGAAAAGCTATACAAAACAACAAACGGGAATCTATGGGGAAGAAAGGTAAGATTCCAATGTCTGAAGATAAAGAAATAGCGGCCTTTTACACAGACACTGCACACAACAGAGAAGCGGGTATTTCCACCTGGGAAGGCATGTATAATCTACTTGAAGAAGAGGATCTTAAGGTAACGAGATTTATGGCTACTGCAGGCTCATCAAGGTCGTCTGAAGCATCAGTTGCAGACTTAGCTTGTTCATTCCTACACTAGATAGCAGCAAGACCCAAAATTCTCCCCTACACGGACATGATTAAGTGGGTACTGGATAGCGTTGGTATTAAAAACAGATAGTTTAAAACTCAGGGCCAAGGACTTATCGGCTCATTTTCTCAACAAGATTTGAAACTTATGTATCATTTGCCAGAACCTCAGGCGATTTACAACAAATAGTTCATGGAGAAATTTTTCAAAGAAAATGAAGACCTGGTAGAATCCACTAAAGACTGGTCAAGGAGGGATGAACTGTTGAAAAAGGATAAACATGGTATGTATAGTACTAGCTCCCTCACTTCCCCATATTTCTTTGCTGCTGCTATGATCTATAGGCTTTATGGGAGGCCAGATATTAACAAATTTTCATTCGATTGGCTACCATTGTTGGATGCTACCGTTAATTCTATTATTTTGGATTCGTCTAGAATACTGTCAGATAACTTAGCTACTACCATTGTAAATTACTGGTCTAAAAGAACTTCTTCCCAAAGAATTTATGCCCCATTTTATTTATCGACATATGTGATAGATGCAATTTTCTATGTTTCAAAATTTCCTGTAATCGGATGGAAATGGACAACTCAAGACCCTCTACCCATTCATGTTTGTCATAAAGAGTTGTGGGATTATAAATTCCCCCCATTTTTCTACAAAATTTGTCATGGATTCATGTTACCCCTCTAGAAGACATTGTATAGCAAAGATGCTCCAAGATGCTCTCCAGAAGTAGAAGCACACATACAAACAGTCACAAAATGGTTTGGAGAGAAATTGTTTACATATGTTAGAGTCTTCGGAAGTGCCGCTTCCCCTCACATCTTACCTTTGTATGTTCCTGATAAACTCTTGGCAAGGGAAATTGCTTATCAAACCTACGGGGAGGGAGGTTTGACTAAGGATTTAAAGAATAAGAAGAAAGCTATATGGCCACAATTTCCTGTAGCCTGTGGGGCCTTCTCATTGTTTGATATAGGTCACGCTTCCAAAGAAGTGAACAATATAACCTGTCTGCAATTATTCAAATTCACAGCAAGACCGTTTAACCCTCATGATGTAGCTAAGAATTTCACTACCGGGGTTAAAATAAAAGTGTTCATCAAAGAAGCGGATCCTTTTGATGATGTATTTCAACAAAAAAGCATGCTTGAAGAAATTCTAAATATGGCTCAAACGCATTTCTCTCCAACAGAGTTTCATAGATTCAAGACATATAGGGAAAGAAGGCTAGCCAATATCCCTTTAGAAAAGCTAAGCCTAGAACCCGCAAGGGAAATGACTCTAAGCATTAGCCTCAGTGAAAGTTCTGATACAGGTAAATCTAAATCCAAATCCGAGAAAGAAATATCAGAACACTATAAAAAATCCGAAAGCGACCATGGCAAAAGCGAAGAGTCGGTAACGGATACTTCCCAATCAAAAGAGCCTGAACAACAATAGGTGTTAACTTCTCCACAAGAAGATCCTCCCATTCTCATTGGTCATGCACCATCAAATAGAATAGAGCTAGACAAAGTATGGCAGAACTTCAATGATATGATCAACCTTGAAGGCCAAAGCGTAAAGACACCTAAAGGTAATGTACAGGCAACAAAAGAAATGGTCATAGGAATAATCGACGATATCTCGGACATGGAACAAATCCCTATTACCCAATCCTCTGAACTTGTACTCAAGATAGAGGAGATTCCTCCTCTTGATGTATTTTACAGTCCACAACATAAGGCAGTAGTAAGAAAACAAAGGAAGAAGAGGAAATTAGATAATGTGATCTCTCATGACGTAGAGCAATTGGATGTCTTTTGGCAAGATCCTACTACTGATCCAACTGAGAATCTCACAAAATTATGCCAAATTGCAGGAGCTTACGCCTCTGCAACTATTGATAAAGCATCTGAAGTACAACAACTACTAAAATAAAAAGAAGACCTATACAAGTTTTGCAGCAACAAGCCAATGCTAATAACGAAGCGCAGAG
This sequence comes from Pinus taeda, assembly GCA_000404065.3. Lineage (NCBI taxonomy): Eukaryota > Viridiplantae > Streptophyta > Pinopsida > Pinales > Pinaceae > Pinus > Pinus taeda. Next base: position 59,077 of record APFE031589784.1, on the reverse strand, counting down.
ACAGCTTGAAAGACTACAATAGGAATTCCAGCAGATGCAGATAGGCTATTAGAACAGTTTGGTAGAGAAAGACAAGAAATTACAGGATATACAGGAAATGCATAAGGATAATCCCAAGCTCACAGAATTCATCACGGAATCCATTTCCCTGAATGAGAAATTACTACAACAACAATAAGCACTAAGCCAAAGAATATCACAATGGAACTCATATTGCGAAATAAGTGATACAATCACTAATCAAGTCATAGATTTACGAAATTATTATGATTTAGCTGATAAACGAGTTACTGGATATTTGTCTTGGTACGGAACAGAGGAGGGAAAAAGCGCAGGCGCACCAATAATGAATGACAAACATAAAGAAATGCTCTTCGATAAATGCGATACACAGATTAGGGAGGCTGAGCAAGAAGCTAAAGAAGTAGCTACAGTAGCAAATAGCCTTATTGATTGCAGAGATGAGAATTTGCATAGAGCAAATTTAGTCTCCGAAACCCCTCTAGGATATCTGCCAAAAGTACAGCAGCTACAATCAGACTGGAGACGGAGGGCTCAAGAAAGGGAAGAATCAATTAGAAGATTAACTAAGTTGAAATGGGAATCTTACTGGGCTTATTTAGTAGAACCTCACAGCCAGTGTATGACTCTCAAAACCATCATCAATTCTGCCGAAAAGATGGAACCAACTCTAGTAGATTCTGTTTTCACAGGACAATTAAAGGCTGAAGTCGGCCAACCGACTTTGCTCAAGAAAATGCTGATTGCTTGCGATATTAAGGAGCGAATACAGAAATAGTTAGACTTTAAGTTTTAGATTTAATTTTAGAAAGAATTTTACTTTATTTTTTCCTAGAAAAAGGACGGTCATTTAAATTGTATCCTTAATTTTGTAAACAAGTTATTTTTAGACGTAGTTAGTATTTAAACCCTTCTCATGCATTTAGAGAAGGGTCCAGAAATTTATCAAAAACTTGTCCTTAGAACATGCACTTTTTCACCCTCCGAGGAGGTTTTGGTGAATGAATGGAACATGATTTATTGATTTTTGCATCTGATATCTGCTACTGATGTTGCACTTTTGTACTCTTAGTTGCTGTTGGATTGGGAAGAGATAAATCGCTATCGCTTGAAGCTCATGAGTAGAACTACTTATAAATGGTACTTCTATCTCTTAATTGTTTCTACCTCCTGTGTTAGAGTGATATTTAAGCTTAGTTGTTTATATGTTAACGCTTGAATTCCTGAGTTATCATTTGGCACTTTTGTATGGCGATAGCTATTTATTTATGCTTGATATATGAACAACTTATTATGCGATATGTTTTTCACAATTGTTTCGTTTAACTTTTTATGCGAATTAGTTCATTTATATTTAATTCTTTTCTTATAACAGTGGAATGATCTTTATTACCAATTGTTATTTGAAATCATTTTAGATCGCATAACAGAAGAATCATAGCCTGGGTTAGTATAGATTTAGATGTTGTTGCTTTTTTAGAATACAATTACATGTCATTAGATTAGAATTAGAAGTATATAATCTCAATTAGAATCTTTTAAAGCTAGGAACATCAATCAATCTTACACACACACTCAAATTGGGAAACTGGTCCCATTATCCCCAGTTGGACCCACTATACCAAATGGATAAGGAGCTACCAACTAAGGTCCGGACCGGGTGGGTATCCCCCTTATTGTAGACCTGATTTTCGGGGCCTCAATAGTTCTCTATGAATCTAAGGATGGTTCTAGGTCACTCAATATCCCAGGAAGGAATACAAGTGGACCCAAATAAAATTTTTACTATAAAAATGGTCCCTACTCATAAAAAGCAAAGGGATGTTAGGGTTGTGTTGGGCTTAGAAGGATACTATAGGAGTTTTATCAAAGACTTCAACAAAGTAGGCTCACCATTGTTTGGACTGCTGGCCAAGGACTCTGAATTTTGTTGGTTAGAAAGTTTCCAAGAGGCTGTAGAAATCATGAAGGACAAGTTGACCACTGAACCCATACTCTGAGGCCCAAATTGGGCTCTTTCTTTTGACATCGATGCTGATGCCTCTGAAAAGCTATAGGAGCAAGTCTAGTCTAGATAGATGACAAGTTGCCTTATGCCATTTACTTCATTGGCAAAAATTTGTCCAACGTTGAATTGAACTATACTGTGACAATACATCACTAGCTATTAGACCTTTGTACATACTGACCATGCTTCTATCAAATATTTGATGAACAATCCTGATGTTGATGCCATAACTATTAGATGGTTTAATTATTACAACAGATTAATTTGACTATCATTGATAAGACAGGTAGGGAAAATGTAGTTGCAGATTTTTTTTTCTAGACTTTCTTTACCTGTAGGTGAGAAAGGAATGCTTGATGATCAGCTACCAAGTGAGAATTTATTTTTTATTTCAGTTCTCTCTCCATTTTTTGATGAAATATCCAACTACCTAGTTGCTACATAGTCCCCTCCAAATCTGTCATCCAAGGAAAAGAGAAAAATTTTGAGGAACAACGCCCCATTCACTTGGATTGGGGGTAATCTCTTCAAGCTAGGCCCAAATCAAATTTTGAGGAGATGTGTTAGGGAGGAGGAATTCCTTAACATTCTTCTAGCCTATCATGATGGGCCTTGTGGAGGCCACCTTTCAGCCAATAGGTTAACCTTCAAGGTACTGAAAAATGGCTACTACTAGCCTACTCTCCACCAAGTTGCAAGAAGATACACCAGTCGATGTGATTAGTGCTAGAGAATGGGGAAACATACTCCCAAGGATGATTTCCCTTGTAGTCTCAAGTGTCTCTAGAGCCATTTGACAAGTGGGGCATGGATTTCATTGGGCCCATTGATCCACCATTAGGGAAGAAAAAGTACATAATTGTAGGCATTGATTATTTGACAAAATGGGATGAGACCAGGGCTATCAAGGTAGCAACAGAAGAGAAAGTGATTGAGTTCTTAAGGGAGAATGTATTCTACAAGTTTGGGTACCCTAAATAATTGGTCACCAATCAGGGAGCTCAATGCACATCACACCCGATTGAGAATTTATTGAGGTGGCATAAGATCAAACACAGGAAGTCAATTGCCTATCATCCTCAGGCCAATGGACAAGTAGATTTCAATAACATAGCATTAGAAGGCATCCTCACCAAGGTTGTGAGAAACAATAGAAAATATTGTACTGACAGACTTGTGGAGGCCACTTGGGCCTAAAATACAACCTAGAAGGAAACCAATAGCTTCACCCCTTATGACTTGGTCTACGGAAAGAAGGATCCTCTCTCCATTGAGTTTGAGTATAGGACATTGAGAATGGAAACACATTTCGATTTGGATGTTATAAAGGCATGGCATGAGAGGCTACTCCAACTCAATGGTTTGGATGGATTCAAGATGCATACCCTCCTACAAATTGAATTTATTCAAGTATAGAGGAAGGTCTGGCATGACAAGAACATAAAGGAAAAAGTTTTTCAAGAAGGGGATTAGGCTCTCCTATATGACTCTAGGTTAAAGGAATTCAAAGGAAAATTGATGACCAAGTAGCTAGGCCCATATCTGATAGAGAAGTGCCATGAAAATGAATTTTTTCAAATCAATACCATTGATGAGGAAGGTATCCCCTTGCTTGTCAATGGATACATATTGAAAGCATATAAAAGACCTTTGTCAATGGAATAGTTCATCAATACCATTAGTAACAAATTAAATGCGATTGGAAGTGCCTTAGCTTCCAGATCAGCCAATTCTTGAAGACTGTTTTTATTTTTGAAAAAAACAATAAGGGACCTAGGTGAAAACCTCTATGAGGAATTTGAGGCCAACTCTTGGGTTCAAAACCTCCTTGAGGTATACCAAGAGTGAAAAAAGAAAAATAAAAAGATCCCTGGGTGAAAACCTCCTTTGCGGCACCTAGGCCAGGCACATAGGCTAAAGACCTCCTCTAGGGAAACCTGTGCATATTTAATGCCATGGTAGGAACCTCAAACCTACCCACTAATAAATTCTATGAGTTTGTAGGTTTTTGAAGGAAATAAAGGAATTAGAGTTATAGGTACATCAGGCCAAGAATCAACTTATTCCTCCATCCACTACATCTCATTCATGCTCATGATTTCCCCATCACTCATTTACACTTTTAGGCATCAAAAATCAATTTTTGATCATTTTCTAGCTTGCTATAGGATGTCTTGTAGCTGTTACAGGAAGATATTATAGCACTATAAGATGTCCTGAAATGCCACAAGCAAGGGATCCTGATATGAAAATAATTATGTAGACCTATTATAGGTTAATTTGGGACCCTACACCTCACCATCTCTCACCCACCATCAAGTCATATCCATACTTACCTCTGTGTCCATAAAATAAAAACACAGGAAAATGTGAAAAAAATGGAGGTCTAGAGGACATTTCATCACTGGATTCAACCATCCACCATTCCATCTAAGCCTTGATCACCATCATCAACCCCTACAACACTACCCAACCTCCCTTAAGGCAAATATCAATAAAAAATGAAGAAAGGGCAACTACAAGGTTTCCTATAGCAACTACAAGATCTCTTGTAATAGCCTGTGTCATCACTGCAACCTGCCTAAGCCCCCATTGTCCTTCACAACCAAAGAAAAAATGAGCTCTAACATCTCTGAAGACCTTATTTCTCTTCATTAGAGCTCCACAACAGCAGTAGCAGAAAGGATATAACAATCAACTGCACACATGAAACAACAAGCAAATAGCTACATAAGGAGGAGGAAAAAAAATGACCAACGAGGAACACTTATCTGAACAAGCAGCACAACAATCTATCCTCCAACATGCATCGATTTGCCAAGGTAAGCATAAGTATGGCACCTCATCCAACTCTTCCCTGAGTAATGATATGATAAAAATATATAAATGTTGAAAACGTTCATTTTTATAAGATGGGAGTGACCAGTTAACTTGTCCACCCTCACTGCGAGATCAAAAAGTGAACTCTGAGTCAACATGCTACATCGGAGTGTCAAATGAATGAGAATTAGTTAAAAAGTTGGTCAATTCATTTATGTGAGAGTGGGTGATGATTACGAGGGAGAGTGCATGATCACCAATGGTGGGCCAACGGTCCCAATGAGGAAATCTCGTACCACTGCCATCCAACATAGTGATCGAGAAATCAGCCATAAATAACATAAAATCCAATATTTCATGCACTAATTGTTAATTTCGATATCAAAGAGATGGGGACCACCTTCAGAAGCCATTGGAGAAGAAAACCCTACCTTTTCCACCCCGCAAGAAACAGAGTTATGGCAAACTAATGAAACTCTGAAGGCTATAGGAAGCATTGGAATTCCAAAAGAAGTCTACAAGGGTGTTCCTAAGGTCAAATTGTTCAACAACTCTCATCATCCCAAGAATCACATTGAAAAGTAACTGGGTCATCTCTCCCGTGTTCATGGTTGGATAACTAAAAAAAAGGAAAGAAGAAAAGACTCTATTTTCTCTTAGGAATTACAGTGGCCTTGAGATTTGGACAAAAATTATGGGAATTTAAGAGAATTTTGTGATATAGAACAGGGTAAAAATTGCAATAATCTCCCAAAAATACTTTAAACACTCAGCCACCCTGAACTCATACTGAAGCTAGCTTACAAGACTTCCTGCATTTAGTTAACCAGAAAAGAGAAATGGGAGGGAGATTTAATAGAATAGGACCCGCAGATACATCTAAGATTCACCTACATCCCCCTATGATAGATATATTTAGGAGGCATCACTGGTTGGACTTATTTGAGTTGCATAAGGGGTATGTTGATGATATAGCCCATGATTTTTCCATGGAACTCAACCCTCAAGAAAGAACAAGTGCTACTACTGTGGTGGGTGGCTCTGGTAGCCTCTCTGACATCCTATGCTTCTGTTGTGCTCTCTTCTTCTTATTCATAGAAACCTGCCTTCCTTTCTACTTCTTCCCACTTATATTCTCTGATCTTCAAGCTATGTGGTTGTGTTTTCCATCTCCTTATGTAGGCATGTATATTATCATTTCTTAGCAGCCTAAAGATGTCGTCAAAATGTGAAATTGCTTTCTCTTGGGAAGCAAGATATCTAAGTGCTAGCTGAGGATCATTTGCAATTAGATTATTGGTGAAAATTAGGGCAATGGGATTTGACTTTTTAGCTACTTATCTATCCCTGAAGCCACTTAGCACTTTTGTTTCTTTCTTCTCTTTCTTTTTTGTTTTTTGTTTAAATGCCTTCTGCGTCTTCTATTTTAGCATAATGTCCCTTTGTATTAGTGTCTTATCCATCATGTCCCTCTGTATTAGTTTCTTCCTTATCAACCTCATTCCTATCTAGATCTGTATCTTCTTCTTCTTGTTTTGCCTCCTCCTTATTGATAGAAGGACTAACACCATAGATGAAGGTTTTGATGTCATCCTCTACTGATAAGTCATTGAAGATTGTCCATGTTATAAGGATCCTAGGGTTTAGGATGGCATCCTCAATGAGCATTCTGATCAAACCATGGTGAGTCAATGGTTTGGAATTTCCTTTCTTTACTTTTCTGCTTGAGTCCATTAGTGGTTGCATCAGAACATAGGGTATGCTGAATCTTTGGTGAACTGGTGTTTCTACCCCAAATCTTAGTTCTTCAAGCATTAAAAAATGGTAACCATAAACAATATGGTATCTATCCTCACATGAGATATACTTGATGAGAATCTTTCTTGTGGGGCTTGAAGAGGAAATGAGCAAATTCTTGAGAAAACAGAGTTTCATGTGTATGTAATCCGCTAGTCTTTTTTTTTTAGAGGAAACTGGCCACCGTTTTACTTACAAACCAACTACCTCTTAACCTTTACAACTTTTGATCAAATGATGCATATGAGTGAGTGAGAAGGATACTTACTTGTGGCCTTAATGACACGTTGAAGTTGTCAAAGATCAGAGGTGCTGCTGATGGTTATTCTTCTTCCTCCTCTGCTGTCTGTTGATAGTTTCTTAACTACAAATTTGATGCTGCTGCTGTTGCTGTATGGTCATCTTTCTTCGTCTTCTACTATCTGCTGATGGTGTCTGTGACTACAGATCTAATGTTGTTGAATGTACACAGGGAGTAGGAGTGTGTGTGAAGGAAGGGATGATGGCATTGGATGATGTGAAGGATTAGATACTGCCTAGAATGAATTTTGGGTATCTAACCAATCTACCAGTCAGGGAATCCTATAGAAAACACAATTTTCACCTAAATTGGAGAAGTGAAGTGAAAAACAATGGAATTTATGGAGAGATGCATGGTAAGGAGTGGAGGAGATGAAAATATGTGAGGCAAGGCTCCCTTTCGATCTTCTCTTTAATCCCTGATTGTCTTTCTCATCCTCCTGCAAATAACAATTATGTTTTTTTCTCTTATATATATATATATCTATATTTAAAAACACCTAGGCTACCTCAGAGAAGTTTTCCATGGGCACCTCAAGGAATTTTTTCACCCATGGATCTTCTTCTTTCCATTTTTGTCATCCTTGGGTCACCTCATGGAGGTTTTCACATGAATCCTTATTCTGTTTTCTTCTTTTTCAGGGACCTAATGAGGGAGGAGCTAAAACTTGCTCCACCATCATCATTGTCTTATTGATAGTGTCAACAAACTTTTGTTTATATAAAGGCCTCTTCTACATTTTTAGTTTGCATCGATTAACTAGTAATGGAATGGCTTTTTCATCTATGTTCTGATCTGCACTGAACCATTGTCATGGCATATTTCCACCACATAAGGTCCGAGCCATCTTGTCCTTAGCTTGCCCTTGAAGTCTTTATACCTAGATTCATATAGCAATTCCCAATCTCCTTCTTGAAATTGCTTCGCGTTAATGTGCTTGTCATGCTAGATTTTCTTATGAAGCTGAACTATCTCTGTATGGAGGAGGGCTTGCATTCTGAATTCATCTAAGCCATTCAAATGGAACAGGCTTTCTTTTTGTGCATGAATGAGATCCAAATCTAGTTGGGTTGCCATCCTCAATGTATTATATTCAAATTCAACAGAGAGCAAAGCTTTCTTCCCATAGACCAGCTCATAGGGTGTAAATCTAGTGGTGGTCTTCCATGTTGTATTATAGGCCCAGGTGGCCTCAACTAGTGTTTCTGCCCAATCCTTTCTGTTGTTTTTCACTACCTTGGTTAGGATGCTCTCCCGTGCTCTCTTGGTGACCTCCACTTTCCCATTAGCTTGTGAATGATAAGGAGTGGAGGTCCTATGCTTGATTTTGTGATGCTTGAGTAGTTCTTCAATCATGCTGGAGGTAAACTGGTTGTCTTGGTCTATGACTAGCTCTCTAGGGTACCCAAATTTGTAGAATATATTTTCCCTTAGGAATTCAGCCACCTTTTCTTGTGTTGTTGCCTTAATTGCCTTGGTTTTAGCCCACTTAGTCAATTAATTAGTGCACACAATAATGTGTTTTTTTTGCTTTCAAGGAGGATTGATAGGCCCAATGAATTCCATTCCCCACTTGTCAAATGGCTCGAAAGTCACTTGAGGTTGTAGGGGAATTTCATCTCTTGGACCAAGATTTTCCATCCTCCAGCACTGATCACACTGACTAATGTACTTCCTCACATCTTGATGAAGAGTAGGCCAATAATAGCCTGCTTGAAACACTTTGAGTTTTGTTCTCTTTGCTGCAAAGTGACCTCCACAAGGTTTGTTGTACCTTAAGAAACCAATTTCCTGGCTGTAGAGAAATTGTGCTTAAGTCATTAATAAATATTATTTACTATCACTTATTGTTTGTTGTGTTCTCAAATGAAGGACTTGGAAAACTTGATGTTTCTAGGAAAACTAGTGTTTATTCAGATCTGCTAGTCCCATTAAGACGGGTAGCTATCTTAGAAACAAATAATTCAAAGTAACTTGTGTTTTCCTTTATGGAAGATAGATAAGAGAGAAGCAAATAGTACCAACCTCAATGTTTCGCTTGGCTCCTTGCTTTTTTCCTCTCTCCTTTGATAGAGCTTGCCACTCCTTTGTCACTTGTCCTACTTCAAAGAGCACATGTAGAGGCAAAGCAACAAAATGAAATCAAAGCATAGAGACCTATAATGCCACAAACAATGTAGAATCAAAAGTACATTAACCATACAATTGTATACACAAATACAAGATTCATAAACACACAAGTATATAGAGGAAAACTCAAATAACTTTATTGATAGTAGAAGTAGAAGAGAGGATTACAACCCAGCTGTGTGATCCAGCATCATCCTCCCAACATGAAAGCCCTCTTCACCTCATGAAAAGCAAGATCACCCAACAATACAATGTCTCAAAGAGAAACCAACAACACTTCCTTACAAATTACAAAATTCCAACCTCTGGATCTCTAGGATGAGGAATCCATATATAGATATTTGCCTAGCGGGTGAGTTAGCTTCTAGGTTTTTGATTAGTGTCATTTCATTGATAGTTCTTGGTTCCACTTGGAGATTTCATGATCTCTTACTCATCCCTGGGCGAATTTAGAGAGGCAAGTGTCATATGAGCAGTTTCTAGAAGATTCTCTAGGTTTCCACTTAGCCAACTACCTTGGCCATTTGTCTACACTCGCCCATCGCACCCCCCATGTGTAATAGGTGAGATGCATCACACCTTGACCAAGGAGTAGTCTATATGGGTTAGTTTTGACCAGGTTTGAGTAGTTTTTCAGGTAGAACTTCTGGGAAATGACGTAATCAGCTGAGCTTGATCCTTTAGGGTATGAAACAACACTTTTAGGGGTTTAAGAGCCCTTTCTTTATTAACATATGTGATTGGAGTTGTAGTGCCCAAATATGTCTATAATAGTTGCCTCCTAAAGCATGAGATCTTAAATCTTCTGATGTTGGGTGAAATTCTTTATCATGACAATCCGAGGTTTTTCGAACTGGAAGGTGACCTATAATAAGATACAATACAATAAATTATCTTCATATTATTTTCATGATCTAGCTTACATGGGCATTCCCATGCTTAGCTTTATAAAGTCATTCTCATGTACATAGGACAGACACTCATCTACTGTTGCAGACTGGTGATTCTTGTAGAGCCATCATCCCTTAGCTTGGATGATCATTTGTGTAGCTATGGAGTACATTTGATGTCTTTATTTTCCTTAATATATTGCAGCTCGGATGGATGAAAATAGATCCAGGGTCTTCAAACTCATTCAATCTTTGCCTGATGTACATGTCAATCCATGTGAAAAGATGTTCTGAAGTCGAACATGGAAAGACATCACCTGATTACCAGCCAATGATGTAAGTTGTTAACAGGCGTGAGAGGAATCACTGATAATGATAATGACCCTCAAGGTACAACAGTACAATTCAAGTGGTGTGAATATATGAGTCGATGTCAAAGACCACGCAAAATCTTTCGGTCTAAGGCCATTGATGTAAACCTATCGCCGGAAGTGAGAAACTTGCCATTGAGGCATGCAAGCTTCAAAGTACTGAAAAGGTTGTTCCTAAGTCAACTTCTTGGATAATGAGATGATGTCGATAAGAAGTGACCCATTGTAGGAGGCCTTAATGAATCCCACATATACGACACAAAATGAAGCAAATGATTTTGTGGAGGTGAAAATGATCTGGTGATACAAGGTTCAGGAATGGTGGTCATGAAAAATGGAGAGTGAAGGTATTGCAATGGATGAGTCATTAGCTGGGTTGGTGAATTCTTTGAGCAAATTCTCTTGAACATATCAGCGACACTGAAATGGATTGGCAGCGTTAAACTTAAAAATGGATGGTACGAAGGACCAATGGTGATGTGACCGGTGAACAGAATAACCTAACCCGACTCAATCATGGTGATGGAGTCAAAGTGTCCTGTTCAAGAGTGACCTGCTACCAATGAAGTTCTTCAAGTTTTCTTCCCTTTATCCACAGTCATTGTTGACCAGTACCTCTTTATTTTTGTCAAGCTTGAGGAGGATAACATATGCTTGTTCTATAATTCGCCCTTCGAGCAAACCTGTCACTATGTTTTAACGAGCCTAGCAATAGTGAAACTCGCTCTTGTCCAGATGGACAAGTTTGCCGCTATTGTTTTAATAAGTTTAACGACAAAGATAACTCAGTCCTTTTAATTTTTAGAGAGTTTGAAAAGGGATGAAAAGGAAACTCCATCATTCCTTTTTCGTGGTATAATCCCTTAAGTCCGAAAAAATATAAAATAATACGAAAGGGATGACTTTTTGATAGTTTTAATGAGCCGAAAAAGGCAAGCGCTCGATCTTTTTTTGGAGTGATCCCTCAGGTCCAAAAAGAATAAAATGTAGAGGAGGGATGGTGCTTCCATTTACTTTAATGAGCTGGAAAGGCGAGTAGCTCGGAAATCTTTTCATATTTTACAAGTCTAAAAAGAGCTTAAAAGAGACTCGTTTTTTAGGAACGAGTGATGTTTTTGGGTAGCAACTGGTTCCATGTAAGTTTTGAACTTCTCAAGCATGGCAATGTAAAGAGGGTGGCTAATAGAATCACTCATCATAGCTGTTCCTCAAAATGGTAAACAATCAAGTGGAGGTGTATGATCAGCTAAAAGAGTGGAGGTGATGGTAAGAACATGGCCAAGGCTCAAAGGTTGATAGCAATGCAATCACGAAGGTTATTTACTGAGGGTGGATTCATTTTTTAATGAGCTTGAACCTTTAGAAACTATGCTCAGTGCTAGGTTTATTTTTTAACGAGCTTGAACTTTGCAGAAACATTGCTCGTTGCTAGGTTTATTTTTTAGCGATCTTGAACTTTGCGGAAACATTTCTCGTTCCAGTCATCTTTGAAGATGTCTCTTATTAGTAGGTTCATTTTTTAATGAGCTTGCCCCATGCGAAACCTTGCTCAGTGCCTTCTGTAGGCAGGCTAGAAATGACCAACTACAGAACTAAGAGTTAATGAACTACTGAGGTTAGGTAGGATAGTTTCCTGCAAAACATTTCCTTTTCTTTGTCGAGGCCACCAACAAAGGTGAATGGTGGATCAAACCAATCACCTAACCTAAGCAGTTGAACTAAAAGTTAGGCTAAAATACTACGAGGTTAGAGTTACGGTGGTCACTTTTCACTTGCATAAAAAAAGGTTTGCATGCCCCCAGGTATAAATAAAAGTAGAGTTTTTAGGTTACCATATGGAAGTCCTTGCATTTAAGCAAGATTGTTTCATTTGCAGAGCAGACAAAACACTCCATTGGCTTTGTCCATCAAAATAGATAAAGGTGAATGGTGTTGTTCGACACTTCCAATCACATAACCTTTGAGGAGATCCTATTTTAGACTGATCCCATATCCTACACGGATGGGTGTTTTAGACCAATCATATAACATACGATGAGGAGATCCTGATCGAGACTGATCCCATATCCTACATGGACGGGTGTTTCAGACTAGTCATATATCCTATGAGGAAATCCATCTTTTCATCTGGGTTCGCTTGCCGAAGCAGACCAGGGTGCATACCCCCTGGGTTTTGTTACATTCACCGAATCACTCACGGTAATTAGGTGGATGAACTAGAGGTTGAAGAGACATTCCTTCTATAAAGAGACCATTTAGGGACATTATTTGACTAGTAGCCGTGTTTGAACCAGGAAACGAAAGCTGGTCAATAAGTTGTACCATTCTACCTTCATACAGGAAACACATCACTTCGAAAGAGTGAGGAAACAATAGCTCCCATGCTGTAAATGTAGTCATGCCTAAGGAGTAGATTGTAATCTAGTGGCTCTTGGAATACCATCACATTCAAATGAATGGTTTTCCTTCTCAAAGTTATAGGAAAATTTGGAAGGATCCCTAATGGTCGACTGGTTCCTTTATTGAAGCCTAACAAATTTCGATTCTCAGGCAGAAGCGATGGTGAACCAAGCACTTTCCAAGAAGTTTAGGAAAGGATACTCATTGAAGACCCTTCATCTATGATAGTGCCAGCCATGATCATTATTTAAACTTGTACTATGATTCGGAATGGTACATTAGATGGAAGGTGGGGTCCCGCTAGTAGATTCCAATCAAAGGAAATGACTAGATTGCTTTGAGGAGGGACCGAATAAATGGCCGGATGAATCTCTTGAAATGGGGAACTTCCCTATTGTGATAGAGGAATGGGTAGATTTCCCCCATGTTGATCATACTCTGTGTTAACAAAAAGAATTTGAATGGTGTCGTTCCCATTCTCTTTGGAGACTGTATCATCTGAAGATGGACCTTCTGAAGACAAGGTTGGCTCACCTACTGTCTTGACCTATTGACTTTGGTCCAATGTGCACTCAGAGGGTTTATCTTCAATGATAGGCATTTCGACCGACAATATAGATATGTCAATCGGATTTCAACTAGCGATGGACTTGGCAAGAGTTTCTTGTATCCAGGTGAAAGTCGCTGCGGTGAGGCACGATGGTTATCCAAGACACTTTTAGATTCATCCAGAAAAGGACAATGGTGGAGGGCATGATTTCCTTCACACAACATCAAGGAAATCTAGATCTTCCTTTTTGTCCATTGACTTCATTTTCACTAGTCGATGATGTACTCTCAACATGATCAACTGAGGTTGATGACACCGGATTGTGCAAGCGGGGAGACCAGTCTCTCAAGATCCGCAGGATGTAAGTACAATCTCAATGATAGTGGTTTCCTTTGCAAATTATGCATGGAGATTTGGGTTTGGAAGGTGCAGTGTGTGGATTTTTGCCGAACGATGCATGGTTGCTCCCTTATGCAACTGGCTTATTCTTCTTCTTCTCTTTCCCTTTCTTTTTCTTCTCAGTTACTTGGTTTCTATTATCACTAGTTTCACCAAGTGAAGAGGAAGAAGGGGATGGAGAAAAAAATGGAGTAGAAGGTGATGGAGCAACTCCAATATCATCTGGTTGTCAATTCAATTGCTGAGGAATTATAGTGTTTTTAATGACAGAGCTCGGGAATTGCCATACTGGCAGGCCAATTGTGAGTCCTGGAGGGGACAATGTAGCCATGTAAGGAGCACCAATATATCCCCAAGAGGAGAAAGGAATAGGATTCCCTCCAAGGGGAAATCCTTGATTGGTGGACTCCACTACCTCAACCTAAGATCAATGAAGGAACAAGGGTGTTATTCCAAATTAAATGAATTTTATGATGCTTTGACACAACTTGATTTTTCAATTTTTAAGAGTCAAGAAAAAGCTAAAGATGACTCTAGTTGCCTTCTATTTTTAATGAGCCTGAAGTGAAAAGTTCTTAGATGGACCTTTTCTTTTAGGGAGTTTAAAAGGAACGAAAGTGACTACTCTGGAAATCTAGACTATGGGATTACCAAACCAATCGCAGAACTGCAATATACAACTTGGTGGTAAATTAAAGAAAAATTACCAAGGACTTTACATACGACAGACAATCTTTCTGAATGATGTGTTCAGTGCATTACGATTGATAGGGTAGCAGGCATGGCTTCCTAAGGATAAAGCATATCAACCTATTGTGGTCTCCCAATATATACTCGACAGTACGGGGAGCACAAGTCTCTGTTGGAACTTGTCGTATCAAAGAGGATGAATCACCCAACCTTCAATGAAAATGATAGTAACCAAGTTTTACGACGTCGGAATACGTCTCTAGCCTAGAATTCTAGATGTTGTGCGTTAGGTTCCAAAGCATTTTTATGTTCATTGAGGTTTATTTTAGAGTTGATATTTCTTAAGAAGTTTTCCTTTCAAGGTTCACCACGTGATGTAGATGTAAAATTCCTCAATATGCAGTCTAAAATGACAAACAGTTGTTTGTTTTCTTTTAGCAATGAAAATCCTAGCTACTAAGGAAAGAAGAGTATGTTTCATTCAACAGAGAGCCGAGAGCACACACTAAATGAAATTTTTATAAATCATTTTCCGCATGCAGTCTAAATGCAAATGCACATGCATGTATTTTCTTTTCTGTTTCCTTAATGTGTGAATGCCAAAAAGGAAACTAAGTACAGATCTGAACTATTTTCTTCAAAGCGACACTTCAACAATTTCTTTTCAAAATGAAAGGAAGACTAAGATGACACTTTCGACTTCGAATGGAAAACTATTTTCGACACTTCAAATCAAATACAATGGCAAAAGTACAATTGACTATCTAAAAGAGGAAGATTTTATGATACTCTTTTTCTTGACTCAAAATGACAGTTATGACTCTTTGGAATCAAAAGACAACAGCTCGATTAAGCTACCTTTTGCAAAGGAGAACTGTAAATGATGAAAAATACATAAAAAAGCATTTACGATTCCTTATCAATGGAGGCTAAATAATGTAAAGGAAGAAGGCTTCAACAACGGTATACTGATCATAGACAGCAAAACTACTGAATAGAACTGAAAACAATGAAGAAAAAAAGGAAATTCCAGAGAGGGAAACAGTCTCATTCAATCATTGCACTTGTCCTTAAGGGAAACAGGGATGCATCTCACCTACAGTACACGAGAGGTGCGATGCATCCAGACTGCCAATGAGAGACAGTATGATGGACCAGAGAATGAAACTGAGCTTGGGTTTTGCTCAAAATTTGCAGCTAAGTTCAGTTATTTCAACTAAGCTATGATAGACAGTAAACACAAAGTATAGGGGTATGATCTTATGAGGTTATTGATCTACCACCATGGCACTTAGAATTTTTGCAAGTCAGATGTTCAGTTCATAAACCAACCTAGAGATTGACTAAAGCAGCGTTGATCTACTTTGCAATTGTATAGCAAAAGCAGTTTGAAGGCTAACTAGGTTAACTTCAGGCTCTATCTATAGTTTATAGAACAAACAATAGTAACAAACAAATAAAGTATTCGATCACTAGCGGAGTCGCCATTTTGTTTTCGGGAAAACTAGTGTCTATTCAGATCTGCTAGTCCCACTAAGACAGGTAGCTATCTTAGAAACAAACAATTCAAAGTAACTTATCTTTTCCTTTATGTAAGATAGATAAGAGAGAAGCAGAGAGTACCAACCTCAATGCTTCACTTCGCTCCTTGCTTGTTTCCTCTCTCCTTTGATAGAGCTTTCCACTCCTTTCTCACTTGTCCAGCTTCAAAGAACACCTGTAGAGGCAAAGTAGCAAAATACCATCAAAGCATAGAGACCTATAATGCCAAAACAATGTAGAATTAGAAGTAGATCAACCATACAATTGTATACACAAATACAAGATTCATAAACACACAAGTATATGGAAGAAAAATCAAATAAATTTATTGATAGTAGAAGTAGAGGAGAGGATTACAACCCAGCTATTTGATCCAACATCATCCTCTGAGCATGAAAGCCCTCTTCACCTCATGAAAAGCAAGATCACCCAACAATACAATGTCTGAAAGAGAAACCAACAACACTTCCTTATAGATTACAAAATTCCAGCCTCTAGATCTCTAGGATGAGGGATCCATATATAGATATTTG
Organism: Pinus taeda; assembly: GCA_000404065.3. Lineage (NCBI taxonomy): Eukaryota > Viridiplantae > Streptophyta > Pinopsida > Pinales > Pinaceae > Pinus > Pinus taeda. Next base: position 42,625 of record APFE031589784.1, on the reverse strand, counting down.
TAGGGGGGTGAGTCAGCTTCTGGGTTTTTGATTAGTGTCATTTCATTGATAGTTCTTGGTTCCACTTGGAGATTTCATGATCTCTTACACATCCTTGGGTGAATTCAGAGAGGCAAGTGTCATATGAGCAGTTTCTAGAAGATTCTTTGGGTTTCCACTTAGCCAACCGCCTCTACCATTTGTCTGCTCTCGCCTATCGCATCCTACAAAAGGCCTTTTCAGTATGCATTACACTGCCCTTGTGTAATAGGTGAGATGCATCGCACCTTGACTAAGGAGCAGTCTGTATGGGTCAGTTTTGACTAGTTCTGAGTAGTTTTTTAGGTGGAACTTCTGGGAAATGATGTAATCTGTTGACTTTGATCCTTTAGGGTATGAAACAACACTTTTATGGGTTTAAGAGCCCTTGGTTTATCAACATATGTGATTGGTGTTGCAGTGCCCAAATATGTCTATAACACTTGGTCTTTAACCCTTAACACATGTATGACCAGAACATCTAAAAATGCCATTTCTTGCTAGATATAAATGATGAGTGAAGAAAGTTTGAAGGAGAAGTTAAAGATAATATGTTGGTTTTTCACAAAAACTACTATTTGTAACTTAGAAGAATTATGAAAATGAGAACTGAATCATAGACAATATGTTGCTTAACATAGAAACTACTATCTATGATTCTTGGAGAAGTTAAAGATAATATGTTGATCTTTCACAGGAACTATTATCTATAACTGAGAAAGGAAGGTGAAAACTTCAAGTATAGGAGCACTCTTTTAAGGAATTTTAACTTTATCTACGGCAGCAAATAAGGACCTGCAACTTCATTACTATACTTGAAAGAAGAAAACATAAGATGACACATAACAGAGAGGGTTACAAAATTATACCCAACAATTCATGGGAACTTTTGATTCTTTCATTAATCAACAATTATATCAGGAATACAGTGGCCTAGTCTCCAGGTTCTCCAAAATTCGAACCCTTTCTTTGTTTTTCCTCTTTTTATACATTGTGGAACAATTGTTGATTTATGAAACTGCCCAAATTATTTAACTGTTTCTCTAGCTATATGAAGTAAAAACTATTACAAAATTTTACAGAGGGTAAAAGATATCTCAAGAACATGAAATGACGAGAACATACCTGAATTTAGAAGGGGATGATAACTGTTGGCTTGCTCTGTTAATCCATTGCTAAATTCCTCTATAAATTCCCTAATGATGCTTAATTTGTTTTAGCCGTAATGAAATACATTTAGCTTGTGTAATCCTGGGCTTACATGGGAATTTTGATTGGCCAAAATACAAAGAAAACATACCTGATTGTCTTCCTCTTCAGATTCGGCTCTAACCCTGATTTTCCACTTTACACAAAGAAATTAATGAAACTCAAAAGAGTTAATCTTGCTTTATAAATCTATCAAATCCACCCATCCAATGTTGCATTGAATTCCATCGCAAATCGCAATCGACCTAATATATCACTACAAAACTTAACTTTACGCACCCTTAACCTGCATAACTATGGTAATATTGGACTTATGCATAAATCCTTCATATTTGTGATTTTTTCATTATATACCTTTTATAATAGAAATATGCCATAAAACATGTTTTTTCCACTTTTAATATGGGCTCCACATAACTATCGAGGCATACCTTTTCCGTTGATATATTCCCAACATAGATCTCCACTTTTTGGATTAGACGGTCTATAAATATTTCGGGTGGGACATAAGCCTGGAGAATACCCGCCTGAAATGGGTTGTTTTCTCTCTCCACCTAGCTTCTACGTGTCGAATGATAAGTGGGATTGTGTGAGCTCTGATAAAAACCACTTACCATTATTGCTCCACCCAAAACCCCACTTGTAACTTTAAATCCGCCTTTTCCTACGTCACAGGACCTGCCGAGGCTTATAAAACATAATATATATACATCTCGGGTCTGGCCTATTCAATGCTTATTTCTATTAGAATCCTTTATAATAGAAATACATATAAAAATGTAGGGATTTTCGATA
>APFE031589784.1:986-39913 GCA_000404065.3 Pinus taeda | reverse complement strand
TATATATGATAAGTGCTATTTGTTATTTCAGACCCACCAGCATTATAAATGCAATATATGTCTTTTCGAGTCCACCACTGCAAGTTGCAATCGGCGGAACCCAACGTCCATAGCTCTGTGGTGCAGCGCACCCGACGGGACTTTAAACCATGATGCATATACCTTTTGGGTCTGGCCCTTTAACACTTTAATAGTTTCTTTTGCGATTCCACTATGAAATAGATAAATACTTCATGTCTTTTAGAATTTGCAAGGGATAAAGAATACAAAGAAGTTTCATTGAGGTGAACCCCCAATAGTGATATATCTAATAAATAAAGCTAAAAACACAACATAAGCTACAACATCTGGCTCCAACTGGGGATAGTTCTTCTGCCACAAAAGTACTAAGAACCACAAATTAGTGCCTTATCCATTGGGCATGGAGTCATATATTTCTTCACCAAACTTAACTGTGTGAAAATTTTGTACAGTGAACCCACGCCGATATCTGTAGTGATAAAATCCTCATGCTTTGATAGAAAAGTATTGAGAATCATAGATCAGTAGCCTTAGTTTGGCATGGAGTCCAAAATTGTGAAAACCCTGAAATTTGACAATTGAAACCTAACAATCTTGAAGTATGACACCTCTACAAACCAGTTTCCAACTGGGAAAGTCACCCTTACTCATCAACTAATTATTAAACTAAAGAACTACAACTGGAAACCAAATGCTCAACAGTTGAGCTTATTTATGTACAAGTTCCTACATATGTACATGATTGATCTCCATCAGGTGAAGTCAATATTCCAATGGTACCACATTAACATTTGGGTGCTTAATCCAAAACCATTCTTCCAGTGAATCTTGAAAAAACAAGTCATTATGAGTTTCTCCTGAGTTCCAATTTGTGATCTTGAATCTGTTCATCCTGTGAAACCTTCCCTGAGTGAATAGCCACATCATTGGGGTTAGAAATCCTTTCAAGAGGAATGAACCCCTTTAGCAAAATATTATCATTCAATTGAAAAATCTTCAGATTAGCTATTGAATCTTCTGAACCACCGATTTCTGCAACTTCTATTGTTTCTTCTTTATCCTGATCAATTTCTATGCCTTGAAACTCCTCAGCTATAGTAAAAAATTCTTTAATCTACTGATCATCTTCAAAATCTTGCCAATTTTTAACATTATTAGGAACAGAGGGTCTGTGTCTCATCCCTACCTCATATCTTAGTCTTTGATTAATAGGAGACTTGAAATTACTAGTAGCCACATCCAATGAATTTGCTAATGTATTCTCATTTCTTGGAATAAATTGAATGTTAAAAGCTTCAAAATAGTTCTCAATCAAATCCCATACCTCATTTCTATATACCCTGAGCCTAGGGTGCTCTTTTCGGTAGTGATCTTTTATTTGCTTAATGATTAGCTCTGAATATCCAAAACCAGAAATTGACTTAAGTCCCATCTGTTTAGCTGTTTCTAGAGCAATAATCATGGACTCATATTTTGCCACATTGTTTTTTGCCTCGAGCTCTAATTTAAAATAAAAAGGGAATGTATTACCTCTAAGTGAAATTAGAAGAAAACCAACACATGTTCCTTCCTTGGAATAAGCTCCATAAAATAAACATTTCCACACTTCTTCAGTTTGTAGCTCAGTAATTACATTGGCTGAAGAAAGCTACTTCTGATTATCTTCATCCAGCTCTACATTATCATGCAGTTTGAAACAAGTAAACTCATCCTTCTCCTGACTATATACAGGTGAATTTCTTTCTTCATTTTTTGTAATTGTTTTTACAAACCTAGTTTCTTTGTACAATTTCCTCTCCTCCCCACCAAAAATCGTTATAAAAACATATGTAAAATATAGCTTCAAAACACCTCCCAATTTAGCCCCCCAAGACTTAGATAGAAGCATTCGAAATATAGCAGGGATATCTACTACTACAACATCCATGATCAAGCTTCTAGCTGGAATTTGGGCTAGTGACACTACCAGATCCTTAATAACCCCCAGACACTTGACTTTGTTCGAATCAAAAGAATATAAATCCCTATAAGGTTTGGTAACTTGTAGCTCTAGTTGCTTCATTACTGACAAAGGCATAAGATTGTGTGAAGCTCTCAAATCAAACATACAACTATGTAGGAGGAAATCATGAACCAGTAAGGAAATATAAAAAGGAGGTATTGAAGTATCTACTTCCTCTACATGTGGACCAAAAACCACTACTCATTTGTCTTCTTGCAGATTTACAGTGTTATTTATAATCTCATTTTCTTTCAAACTAACAAACTTAGCAATCTCCTTTTGATAAATAAGTAGTTTTGTCAATTTGTAAGAGGAACCTGAATTCTTACCTTTTCCAACTCCTTAGTAAGAATAAACAAGTGACCCTATTTAGAAGTCCTTTTTTTTCTCCTCCTCACCTTTTTTCATGACTGGGATTACTTGAGGAATTGAAACAAGTCTCTCCAAAGGATTTTTTCTAGTTTGATCTTGAGAAGAATCACCTTGAAGTATTTGTGTCTTGCCATTTGCATTCTGTTGCTGCTTTCCTTTATTCACTTGTTTTGTGGACCGAGATTCTTGTGGAGTTTCCTTTGGTGAGGAAGTTCAAACTTGCTGCTCACTTTCATTTTCTTGCTTTCTTGATCTCTTCCTCGATCTCAAGTCATATTTCTTATGTAGTTCAACCTGCATAAAATCGGATAATTGCTTGCAATTTTCATCAATTTTATCATGAATGAAATATGTTTCATCATATTCGTACTCTTCTTCTTCGATACCAAGTTCATATTCCTCCACTACATATAATGTAAAAATTTGATCTTCAGGATGCTCTTGTTTTTCAACAAGACTTGCCTCTATATATAATGGTGCTTGAATTTGATCTTGATCTTTTCTTTCCCTTTCTTTTGTATTGGGGATTAAAGCTCTTATTATATTGTGTTTTCTTCTAAAAATTCATATTTTCTAACTCTAATCTATCTACCTTATCTGACAAAGTTTTAATTACATTACACATATCCTCCAATGATTGACTTTGAGAGGATTTTATCTTCGCCTTTCCCTTGTCTTGGGTAGGTTGTGTTTCTAGTGCTTTTCCTGCAACCACTAGATCTTCTTCTATCTCTAATGCATCCGTTTGGATTTGATCAAGGGTTGGAGCTCTTCTTTCCCTTAATCTGAATCCAAAACTTGATTCAAAAGCCCCTGCAAAAGTTATGTTTGCACCAGTATGAGGAGGCTTAATCTCTGTCGGGAGACTATTGTACAATTTATTAAATATTCTAAAAAAATTGGCCACAGTTTTATCATAATTCTTCTTTATGGCATTAAACTCTGTTAATGAATACCCATGGTCTCTTTTTTCTCCCCATCTTTGAATAAACAAAAATTCCATCTCTTCCCAAGAAGGAATAGTATTATTAGGAATTCCTTTAAACCATTTTCTTTCTTCTCCATCCAAGTACTAAACAAAAAGTCTTAGAGAAACATCTACATGTTCAACATCTTTGTTTGCTACAAAATTGCAAAATACTGACACATGATTCTATGTAGTTTTTTCATCTTCCCCTATAAAACAAGGAAGAGTTTTGAGGTAATCACGTGGCATTTGATTAAACGGTTGTGAAAATTGAAGAGGTGCATACCTATTCATCAAGAATGCAAGTACTGCCATGTTTATTGAACTTTGATTACCAATAGATGTGGAACTTGATTGAGAGGTAAATGGAATGTGCAAAGGTGTTATTGTGGTTATTGGTTCAGGTTGAATAGTTATAACAGGTAAATGAAAAGTAACAGACTCAAAAGAATGGTCTTGATAGCTAGGTTCCATAAATGAAGATGATGAAAAACATGAATCTTTATAAGATGAATGTTTGGATAAGTTGCTTCCTCATGCAGACAATGTAGGAATTGGTGTAATTGGAATCTTAGACCTTCCAACCCTCTTAGAAACCATCCCTTTAGGATCTGAAATATCTTGAACATTCTGTTGTGAAGTGTCTGATCTTGTATGGGGTCTTCTAAAGCCAAAGTTATTGCTTTGACTCAAAACAACCAAATATTTCCTCCTCAGTCAACAACCAGAGGAAAATATTGAAAACCTAGGGAAAAGTGTTCTTGTCTTCTCTCCCAGCAACAACACCAATTAATGTTTTACCTTAAGAAACCAATTTCCTGGCTGTAGAGAAATTGTGCTTAAGATATTAATAAATATTATTTACTGTCACTTATTGTTTGTTGTGTTCTCAAATGAAGGACCTAGAAAACTTTGTCTTTGACCCTGAACATCTCAAAATTCCATTTATTGCTAGATATAAATGATGAGTGAAGAAAGCTTGAAGGAGAAGTTAAAGATAATATGCTAGTTTTTCACAGAAACTAATATCTGTAACTTTGAAGAATTATGAAAATGAGAACAGAATCATAGACAATATGCTGCTTAACACAGAAACTACTATCTGTGACTCTTGGAGAAGTTAAAGATAATATGCTGATCTTTCACATAAACTATTATCTATAACTTAGAAAGGAAGGTGAAAACTTTAAGTATAGGAGCGCTCTTTTAAGGAATTTTAATTTTATCTACATAAGCAAATAAAGACCTGCAGCCTCATTACTATACTTGAAAGAAGAAAACATAATATGACACATAATAGAGAGGGTTACAAAATTATACCCAAGAATTTATGGAAACTTATGATTCTTTCATTAATCAACAATTATATTAGGAATATAGTGGCCTAGTCTTCGGGTTCTCCAAAATTCGAACCCTTTCTTTGTAAATTTTCCTCTTTTTATACATTGTGGAACAGTTGTTGATTTCTGAAACTACCCAAATTATTTAATTTCTTCTCTAACTATATGAAGTAAAAACTACTACAGAATTTTACAAAGGGTAAAAGACACCTGAAAGAACATGAAATAACAAGAACATAACTGAATTCAAAAGCGGATGATAACCGCCGGCTTGCTTTGTTAATCTGCTATCGAATTCTTCTGTAAATGCCCTGATGATGCTTAATTCATTTTAGCCGTAACGAAATGCATTTAGCTTGTGTAATCCTAGGCTTACCTGGGCATTTTGATTGGCCAAAATACAAAGAAAACATACCCGATTGTCTTCCTCTTTAGATTCAGCTCTAACCCTGATTTTCCACTTTACACAGAGAAATTAACATGAAAGTTTGATTAATACGGAACTCAAAAGAGTTAATCTTGCTTTATAAATTTTCCAAATACGCCCGTTCAGCGCTCTGTTGACTTCCATTGCGAATCATAATTGGCCCGATATATCACTGCAAAACTTAACTTTACACACCCTTAATCCACATAACTATGGTAACATTGGACTTATGCATAAATCCTTCATATTTGCACTTTTTCCATTACATACCTTTTATAATAGAAATATGTCATAAAACATGTTTTTTCCTCTTTTAATACGGGTTCCGCACAATGATCGAGGCATACCATTTCCGCCGATATATCCCCACTGTAGATCTACACTTTTCAGATCAGACGGTCTATAAAGATTTCAGGTGGACATAAGCTCGGAGAATACCCACCCAAAATGGGCAGTTTTCTTTCTCCACTCAGCTGCTACGAGTCAAATGATAAGTGGGATTGGGTGAGCTCCAATAAAAACCACTTACCATTTTTTCTCTGCCCAAAATCCCACTTGTAACTTTAAATCCGCCTTTTCGTACGCCTCGCGGACCCGTCGGGGCTTATAAAACATAATATATATACGCCTCGAGTATGGCCTATTCAGTGCTTATTTCTATTATAATCCTTTATAATAGAAATAGATATAAAAATGTAGGCCTTTTCGATATGAGTGGACCGCCAGGACTTTACAAACAATATATATATATATATATATATATATATATATATATATATATATATATATATATATAATATATATATATATATATATATATATATATATATATATCTGTGTGTGTGTGTGTGTGTGTGTGTGTGTTGTATATATATATATATATATAATATATATATGTATGTATGTATGTATGTATATGTATAATATTTCGCATCCGACCCTTATCGTGGATCACAATCGGCAGGATCACATACATATATAATAAATTCTCTGTGTTATTTCGAACCTGTCGGCATTATATTTACAATATATATCTTTTTCGAGTCTGCCATCACATGTCGTAATTGGCGGAACCCAACGTCCATAGCTCTGCAGTGTGGCAGACCCGACGGGAGTTTAAACCACGAAGTATATACCTTTCAGGTCCGGCCCTTTAACACTTTAACAATTTCTTTTGTGATTCCGCTATGAAATAATTAAATACTTCATGTCTTTTAGACTTTGCGGGCGGTAAAGAATATAAATAAGTTTCATTGAGGTGAACTGTCGATAGTGATATATCTAATAAATAAAGCTAAAAACACAACATAAGCTACAACAAGGTCCATCATGATAGTCAAGAAGCATGTCAAAGACTTCCTCTCCCCTTACACATCTTCTCAAGATTTTATCTGGTGCAAGTTTGAATAGATTTCCCCTAATCTAAGTGAAGGGGACACTTTTCCTGATTATCTTGCTCTTTTTTCTAGAGGGCAGGTTTGGCGGGAACTATGATAATACCAAATAGTTTGCTATATCAACAAACCATGGGGAGATCACTAAAATACCAGATAAATGCTCGTCTGGTAACTGTTCATCCACCATTCCTTCTTCACTTGTAGGCAGGTTCATGTTGTGTTGTGTTATATTCTTTCCACATAGTTAATAGGGGGTTTGAGGGGTACCCGCAACCCCACTTTATGGGGTCTAGGGCAGCGCCTCAAAAAATTTTGATTTTGGACCCTATGTTAGGTTGGGCGGACCCACCTATGGTTTTATGCATGATTTTTGCACATGTTTTTCAGACGCGACAGTTTTTCAGTCCATGGTATTGGACGCAATGGTTTTCTGTCCATGGTATTGGATGCGATGGTTTTCAGTCCATGGTATTGGATGCTTTGGCATGTATAAATATGTATTTTAACATTGAAAGGAAGATAATGAAAAATCAAGCTGGTAGTCTCGGTTTTGGGATCCAAGGGAAAATCTCTGTGTATATCTGTTTTATGTGTTATGAGCTTGCATTGTTTATTTGCTTTGTTTTAGAATTCGGATGCAGGTAATTTTTTTATGGATTTAAAACCTACATTTGGTATCAGAGTTATTTTTGTCTTCAAGGGGATGCATTTATTGCTGAGGGGTTTCGCTCAGGCCTGTGGTAGACCCTATTTAGTGGGAGATCTGCAAGATTGATTCTGGTGGTGAAAGAAGATGGTGAGTGGTGGAAAGATAGAGATCAAGAAATTTAATGGTCAGAGTTTTGAGTTGTGGAAACTCAATATGGAGGATCTGTTGGTGGATAAAGATCAGTGGATCATGGTAGATCTAGGTACTAAACCAACGGGAGTGACCAATGAAGAATGGAAGAAGTTGGATCGGAAAGAAAAGAGCACAATATGATTGTGTGTCTCAGATTCAGTATTGCTAAATGTATCAGGGGAAGCTGCAGCAAAGGATTTGTGGGACAAGTTAGGGACTTTGTACCATTCTAAGTCTCTGGTGAATACACTGTTCCTATGGAAAAAGCTATATAACCTGAGGATGAATGATGGAGAATCGGTGACAGAGCATTTGAATGCATTTAATACTGTGGTAAGTCAGTTAGCATATGTTGATACTAAAATTTCAAATGAAGATAAGTGCATCAGTTTGTTGTGTTCTCTACCAGATTCGTGGGATAGTCTAGTTATTGCAATAGGTAGCAATGCAACTACCTTTCTTTTTTATGAAATAGTCTCATCCTTACTGACGGAGGAGATGAAACGGAAAAAAATGGAAAGCCAAAATTGTGATGCCTTGTCTGTATGAGGATGGTCCCAGAACATATACAAAAATAAGTCATCGAGTGGGAGATTTAAACCTAGAGGGAGATCTAAATCTCTAGGAAAACTTGTAAAGGTGGTGTGCTAAAAATGTGGAAAGGAAGGGCACTTCAAAAGGGACTGTAAATCTAAAGCTCCTGATAAAGGAAAGGGATCCGTTGATTCTCCTTCTACAGAGGTGAAAACCACCTTAGATGAATGTGGGGATGTGTACTTAGATTCTTCAAGTACACATGTAGATCATGAGGCATGGTTGATTGACTCAGGTGCATCTTTCACTTCACTCCCCATAGAGAGTGGTTTTGCTAGTATAAGAAATATGATGGTGGTGATGTCTTCTTAGGGGATGATAGGAAGGCTAGAATAATTGGTCGTGGAAAATTAAAGTTGAAGTTGCAAGGTGGAAGGGTTTGAACACTTCTGGGTGTTATACATATTACTGCATTGGCCAGAAAACTGATTTCTATAAGCTAGCTGGATGATGTAGGTGTAAAAACAGTGTTCAAGAAGGATACCTACAAGATGGTTGAGGGAGCACTGGTATTGATGTGGGGAGTTCGGACTGGAACTCTGTACAAGCTGCAAGGTAGCATTGTTGTTGATGGGTGCAACAATTCTGTGGTTCCTGAAAGTGGAGCAGAAATCTAGCTGTTTAGGAGGAGGACCAGTTGTGGCATCAAAGGCTTGACATATTGGAGAGAAGGCCTTCAATACTTCATGGTAAAGTATGGTAGAAGGTATGAGTAATAGCTCTCTGGATTTTGATTTCTGTGAAAATTGTGTATATGGGAAGCAGAATCGGGTGAGTTACCCCTCTGGAAGTAAGAGGGCAAAACAGATATTAGAGCTTGTGCATAGTGATGAGTTTGGACCTGTGAATGTTCCATCACTGGGTAAGTCTGTGTACTATGTATCATTTATAGATGAGTTCTCAAGGAATACATGGATATATTTCCTTAAGAAGAAATCTGAAGTCTTTGATAGGTTTAAAGAATTCAAGGTTCTGGTGGAAAACGAGATAGAGAAGAAGATAAAGGTGCTGAGAACAGATAATAGTGGAGAGTTTTGCAGTAAGGAATTTGAAGAATTCTGTAAGAAGTGTGGTATAGCACAGTAGAAGAATACTCCATATACACCTCAGAAAAATGGAGTTGCAGAAAGAATGAATAAGACATTTATGGAAAGGTCAAGAAGCATGCTTAATGCTATCGGTTTAGGACAAGAATTTTGGGTAGAGGTGGTGGATACTGCATGTTACCTGGTCAACAAGTCACCTTCATCAGCGTTGGAGGATAAGACTCCATAAGAGGTATGGACTGGTAAGAAACCCCCTCTTTCACATCTAAGGGTATTTGGATTTGATGCATATGTACATGTTCCAAACGAGAAACGAACCAAGTTGGATAGTAAATCTGAAAAGTGCATCTTTATTGGGTATAAGGATGGTTTGAAGGGTTATAAGCTTTGGAACCCAGTAACAAGGAAGGGTTGTGTACAACCGAGATGTGGTGGTTCGAAGGTGAAGATTATTACAACATGAAGTCCAACCAAAGGAACCTGAGAAGATAGAGTTTGAGCTAAAGGAGGAAGAATCAGACTCTACAACAGAGGAGGAATCAGAAGCTGAAAAGACACAAACTCCGGGTGTAATAAGATCAGTTCAAGAAAGAAGGAAACCAGAAAGGTATAGTCCATATGCTTTCTGTTCAAATTTTTCTTGATCTATTACTGATGATGATCCAAGAACTGTGAAGGAAGCAGTGAATTCAGAGGATGGAAAACTCTGGAAAGAGGCCATGGTTGATGAAACAACATCTTTGCACAAAAATGAGGCTTGGGATCTGGTGGAGTTGCTAGTTGGTTGGAAACCCATTGGCAGAAAATGGGTGTTTAAAAAGAAGACAAATGTAGAAGGAAAAGTGGAGAAATACAAAGCTTGATTGGTAGCAAAAGGTTATTGCCAGGTGCTGGGAATTGATTTTGGTGATATTTTTTCTCTTGTTTCCAAGGTAACTTCTATTACATTACTTTTATCTGTTGTTGCTTCTTTTGATTTTGAGGTAGAACAGATGGATGTGAAGACAACATTTCTTCACAGGGATCTAGAAGAGGAGAGCTACATGAAACAATCTAAAGGCTTTGCAGTGAAGGGTAAGAAAGAACTGGAATGCAAGTTAAATAAGTCCCTGCAAGGGTTAAAGCAATCACCAAGGATGTGGTAACAAAAATTTGATACATTTATACAGGGACTTGGCTTCACCAGAAGCAAAGTAGATCATTATGTGTATTTTAAATTAATTGGTGATCGTGTTATTTATTTGGTCTTGTATGTGGATGATATGTTGCTAGTTGGAAATGACAAATAAATTATCCATGATTTGAAGATCCAATTGTCCTTCAAAGTCGACATGAAAGATCTTGGTGTTGCAAACTATATTTTGGGCAATGAAATTAAAAGAGTTCGGGAAAAGAGGAAGATCTGGTTAAACAAGAGGAAGTATGTCAAGACAATATTGCAGAGGTTTAATATGCAGGATAGTAAACCGATGAAGGTTCCTATTCTTGTAGGTGTAAAGTTATCTGTTGAATAGTGTCCAAAGACACAAGAAGAGGAAGAGGATATGTCTCATGTTCCATATGAAAGTGCAGTTGGTAGCCTGATGTATGCAATGGCCTTTAATATACTTGACATTGCACATGCAGTGGGAGTATTGAGTAGGTTTATGTCAAAACAAATAAAGGAGCATTAGACAGCAGTGAAGCAGGTTTTCAGGTATTTGTGTGGAACTAGTGATTATGGTTTGTGCTACCAAGGAAGACCAGGATTGGACAGAGTGTTGGATATTTGTGGATTTGTTGATGTAGATTGGGCTGGAGATCTGGATTAGAGAAGATCTACAAGTGGGTATGTGTTTAACCCATTTGGAGGTTCAGTCAGTTGGATGAGTAAAAAACAATCTGTAGTGGCACTATCAACTACAGAGGCAGAATACATGGCAGCCACTCATGCAAGCAAGGAAGCAGTTTGGTTGTAGAGATTGTGTTCAAGTATGGGGTTAGTACAGGAAGCTATAAGGATAGACTGTGATAGCCAAAGTGCAATTTTCTTGGCAAAGGACCCTGCATATCATTCAAAGACAAAGCACATTGATATTCAATATCACTTTGTGAGGGATATGATAGAAGACAAAAAGGTGTTGCTGGTAGAGGTGGAAACTTTGAAGAATACTGCAGATGCATTGACAAAATCTGTTAGGTCTGAGCAATTCTCCTGGTGTAGAGAAACAATGGGTGTTTCAGGGCTAGAAAAATGACTAAGCTCTCCTCTAGCCCCCTGTGGAAAGAAAACAACAAGAGGGAGAATGTTGGGTTGTGTTATATTCTTTCCACGCAGTTAACAGGGGGTTTGAGGGGTACCCGTAACCCCACTTTATGGGGTCTGGGGCAGTGCCCCAATTTTTTTTTTTATTTTGGACCCTATGTTAGGTTGGGCGGACCCACCTATGGTTTTGTGCATGATTTTTGTACATGTATTTTGGACATGACGGTTTTTCAGTCCGTGATATTGGACGCAATGGTTTTCGATCCATGGTATTGGATGCTTCGGCATGTATAAAAATGTATTATAACATTGAAAGGAACATAATGAAAAATCAAGCTGGTGGTCCTAGTTTTGGGATCCAGGGTAAAATCTCTATGTATATGTGTTACATGTGTTATGATCTCGCATTATTTATTTTCTATGTTTTAGAATTTGTATGCAGGTAATTCCTGTACGACATTAAAACCTGCAGTCATCCTAGATAGAAAGTCAACAACAACATTCTCCTTACCAGGCTTATCAACAATAGTTAGATCAAACTGCTGCAATAAAAGTAACCATCTTATGGTTCTAGCATTTACATATGGTTTGTTCATTAAATATTTAATTGCAGCATGATCAGTATGCACAAATGTCTGATAGCCTATAATGTAATGCCTAAACTTGTTCAATGAATGCACAACATCCAGGAGTTATTTTTTTGTCACAATATAATTTAACTCAGCCTTTGATAGGTTTTTACTGGTAAAATAGATGGCACAAGGACATTTCTCCTCTACCTAACCTAAGGCTGCTCCTATGGCTTTATCTGAGGCATCAACATGGGTATGAAAGGGACCAGTTTGGGCCTCTAAGTATTAGTTCAGTGGTTAATTTACCCTTTATAATGTCTAGGGCCTCTTGACAACTCTTTGACCATATAAATTTAGAATCTTTAGCCAACAATCCAAACAAAGGAGAGACTAACTTGTTGAAGTCTTTTATGAGCCTTCTGTAGTATCCAGCTAATCCCAAGAACCTCCTGACATCTCTCTACTTTTGTGTAGGTGGGACCCTTTAGATGAAGGTTATTTTGTTTGGGTCCACCTACAGTCCTTGCTGAGATATGGATTGACCTAGCACAGTCCCTTCAGTCATTGAGAATTTACATTTTTCTAGATTGAGATATAGGTTCATTTCAATGCATTTGCATAATACTTTGCCTAGGTTAGTGAGGGCTTCTTGGAAATCATAGACATAAGGTGTAAAATCATGCATATAGATTTCCACAGCATCATGCACTAGTTCAGTAAAAATACTCAAGACTGCTCTCTGGAAAGTGGCAGGAGAATTTCATAAGCCAAAAGGAAGGACCCTATAGGAAAAAGTACCCCAAGGATAGGTGAATGTGGTTTTATCCTGGTCTTCTGGGCAAATTTGGATTTGGTTGTACCCACTGAATCCATCTAGGAAAGAAAAGAACTTCTTTCCTGCTAGGCCATCTAGCACTTGGTTAATGAAGGGTAGGGGAAAATGATCCTTCTTTGTGGCTTTGTTCAAATCCCTATAATCGACACAAATCCTCCACTTACCATTCCTCTTGGGAACTAACACTAAAGGAGAGACCCACTCACTATCAGAGATAGGGTAAATGAACCCTACATCTAACAGCTTTTGCAGTTCTTCTTTGACAATGTCTTTAAGGGCTGGATTCAATCTCCTTTGTGGTTACCTGACTGGCTTGCCACCTTCTTTGATGTATATGTGGTGAGTACACATTTAGGGGTGTACTCTCTTCATTTCTTTATAGCTCCAAGTGAAGGCTTCTAAGTTCTCTTTCAACAATTTGCATAGTTGTTGCTCTTCTAAAGTAGAAAGGGATGGATTAATCTTCAAGTTTCCTTTGGGCCAAATTCTATGGTTTTGACTTGGAGTGGGTTGGAATCAGCCAAGCATAAGTCAATTTGATGATTTTTCAATCTTTCCTTCTTCTTGTAAGGGTAATGAACGAGGAGTTGGACATTGGAGCAGGTGTTCAATTAATTCATCCTCCTCTTGTTGTCCTCCTCCTATGATTGCTTCCATAGCATAAAGTTGGGCAGAATAAATCTCATCTTCTTCCTCCCCCTCCAACCATAAAGGTAAATCATGTTATAGGGAGGGTTGAGCGGGAGGGTATAAGACTAACTATTTGGACATATGCCCATTCTTGATGGTCATATTCCTAGCTCTGCAACTAATGTAGGCATTAGTTTTGGCAAACCATGGCCTCCCAAGGATGAGAGGGTAACCAGTAAGCTTAGCCTTAGAATGGAAAACTAGGAAATCTGCAGGGTACTCCCAGGAATCAATGGAGACCATCACATCCTCCACAATTCCCTCAGGGGTGACTGTGGAATGGTGTGCAAGATACAACACTATTGTGGTCTTCCTTAATGACCCTTGGAGGTTAAACTTGGGCATGGTGTCCTTTGTAATCACATTAATGGCAGCCCCAAGATCAATCAGAATGTGTGGGACAATGGTGTCATTGGTTTGCACATCAACTACAGGGCTTCCAGGGTCTAATTATTTTGGACATATTACCTGCCCTAGCATTAAGTCAGATAACTGCCCAGTGAAATTAATGGTATGGGCATCACTTTTTCTTCTTCTTGGATGCTTAAAGCACTTCTCCTTCATCAATTTATTGTAAATAGGAACATCTTTGATTACTTGGAGAAGAGGGATCTTTACACATATGTTTTTCCCTCCTAGAAGTTTAGTTTCTTCTGAGGTAGGCTGGAGTGGTTGGGCTAATCTTTCAGGAAAGGATGAATTTGATTTAAAGTTGCTTTCCTCTCTTTCTTCCTCAACCTCCCTATGTGGAGAGGGAGGTTGGTTATCTGGGAGAATTCTCCCAGATCTTAGGTTGATCTCCTATATTTCTACAACATAAGCTAGGTATCATGTCTCTCCATCATATCCTTATTGAGCCTGCCTATTGTTTGGGTTTGGATTTTGCTAGGAAGGCATATGGGTTTTCCTTAGGTGGAGCAGAGTGAAGGAGTTGTGGTTGGGTAGGTGGTGGAGGCAATAGGGCTGGAACATTGTTGACTTAGGGCCTCCACCCCTGGAATGGGGTATTCCATTGGTGTTGTGGCTAAATGTGAGGTTGAGATGACTAGCTGGCTCGCTGGGAATGATACTGAGGTGCATAGGACCAAGGAGGGGGTGTAGACTAGGAAGGTTGAGAATGGGGTCCCCAAGAAGGTATAGTTGTGGTTTGGTTGGGTCTATAATATGCATGGCATGATCCTTGCATACCCTGCCGGTATGTTCTAGGCCCAGGAGGTCTCCTTTGGTTGATGTAGAAAAGCTGCTCAGTGACCCCTTTAGCTCATTGATATACAACTTTGGGTCCAGGTAAATAATATCACTTATCTGTGGAGTGGTTTTCTTCACAGGCTGAGAAAATCTCAATATAATTCAATGGGCATTCATTCTTACAATGCCTCCTGGTGCATCTAGGACAAAATATGGCCAATGCTCTCTCTGCCTCCTCTTGCTTCCTTTTGATATCCATGGAATCCAATTGCAAGGCAAGGGTTGCAGCATCTCACTTTTGAAGTCCTCCAACATATTTCCAATTTCACCCTTGATGGATGAGTTGGAAGATGATGTACTGGACATAGGTTGACTACTCCTACCCTTTTTCCTGGTTGCCCTTGAATGGTTTCTAAAGACAATATCGATATCCGCATAGGGTATTTGGTAGATATCTCCTCCTACTAATAAATGCAAGGTATCTAGGATATCCTCCCTTACTTCTCTAAGTAGGACTAGCTTTAGTGACTTAGGGTCAAGTATGCACCTGGGCCTTTTGTAACTGAGCTAGAATCTTTCTTCATAGTCTTCTAAGGATTCATCCTAGCCTATGGTCATCCTAAAAATCTCTTCTTTAGTGTATTTTGACCTACAGTAGTCCCTATATTTGTTGTTAAAGGCCTGTCGCATCTGAGCCCAACTTATGATGCTATTTCCAGGTAAACACATGAACGAGTGCAATGGTGCATCCTTGAGGGTAGATGGAAATAGTTTTAACTTTTTCTCATCCTCTGTATAGTCATAGGTTTAGCATATAACAACAAAATTAAACAGGAAAGTGTCAGGGTCCTCTGTGGTCAAGCCATGGAAATGAGGTAGAGTAGAGGGGCTTATATTCTTCATTTTAGTGTCCCCATTGGTTTCCCTAATGGGGGAGGCACTCTCAATTCTCTCTCTATTTCCTCTGTCATCTTGGTTTTAAGCCATTGGTTCAGTAGGAATGGGTTCTTCCTCTTTTGTTCTCCTATAGGTTCTTCAAATATGTCAGGTTTCTCACCTAAAGGTTCTTCCAGTTCACAGTCACCAAAGAAGAGAGAAGGTTGACTGTTGGATGTAGTGAGGGTATTTGGCAATAATTTTCTTGAATTATCCCTATTCCTACGAGGCATGAAAGGAAATGTTTTTGGTTTTTTGTAAGATTTTTCTTTAAAGCTGGAAAGTACTTTGCAGAAAGGAAATTGCTAACTGATTGAAAACCACTAAAAAAAAGGAAACGACCTGTTGAACTGAAATTGTTGAATGAAATACTACTAACGGAAAGAAAACTACTTGTAGAATGAAATTTCTTAATTGAATCAAAACTACTAATACAAAGGAAACTACTTGTAGAATGGAAAGGAAAGTAGATAAATCACAAATGAAATAAAGAAACTAGATTACTTTTGTAGAAATAAACTAATGGAAGAAAATTGAACACTAGAAGTAGAAGAAAAGAAAGTTAGAGACTAGAAATAGAAGGAGGAGCAGTAATCACTCCTACTCTGACACCTCCCTGGTAATGGTGCCAAAAAGTGATGAGCCTAGGTATTGCAGCAAGAATTCTACAACTCACAGGGCTACTAGCTTTACTTATCAACCCAGGGTTTGTACAAACTTGGAGGTGATAGTGCTATATGCATAAGTAGAAGTGGAGGTACTGCCTGTTGTCACTGCTCATGTAGCAAGAGACCCCAGGGGTTCCAAGCTAGAATTCTATAGGGTCAGAAGAAGCTTGATTTTGATGGAAGAAGAGAAAATTTATTCTAAGGGGGAGCTACTCTACTACAATGATGAAGCAAAAAACCTGTAATGCTAACTCACACCAGACCCTAGCTAACCAATTAAACAACTATGCTAAGCATAATTACTAGAACAACACTAATCTAATGCTAATTATCTAAGTTACAGAAGTAAAAGCATCAAAAATAGACTAAGGGGTAAGCAAAGGAAACTAAGGTAAGTTTTTGTTTAAGTGGAAGAGCAGTTGGAGGATGAAATTGGCGAGAGAATGACATTAGGGAGCAACAACGCATGAGAACCGTTGCATCAAGCGGGTGAAAGGTAAACAAATGGTTGAGATTGGATCACGGGAGGCTTAGGTGAATAGGTGAACGAATAGGGTAATGAAGCAGATGAACGACTGAGATTATATCATGGAGGCTAAGTCAAAATATGGACGGACAAGACTAATTGACAGATGGACAGGGAAGATTATAGCATGGGAAAAAGGAACATGCAGAAATGACGAAATGATTTTAGAGGGTGGTAAGTTGTTTATCACACGCCCTCAAAACCATAAGCTGTATTTTGAAATTTCACACAATTAGCCTCCCTGGGTGACATGTAGCATGCAGAAACCACTCTTATTGCATGCCTTCAGGTAGATAACGAACAGACATAAATCCACATAATATGGCACGATATCCATTGGATTTATCTAGGCAGATCAACGATGGAGACTTGACCAAGTTGTTTGGCCAGTGGATGCGTGATAACCATCGAATTCGACAAGGCAGATCGACAATTTGGATTTAAATTGCATAAAGTCAAATGCTAAGAGAAAATTTGGGTGGTGATTGGTTAGTTTTGCTTATGAAAGGCGATCCATTGGTGAAAACCATTTAAACATGAATTATCAGCTTCCGCTAAGCATTTTGTGTTGAAGGAGAATGTAATGGGAATGTGAGGGAGATCAAATGACAGGAAGGGAGTGAAGGAGTAGGTGACCATGAAATGACTGAATGACCATGAAATGAACCAAGTAACAATGTAATGAACCAGTGACTACGTTGAAGGACAAACTTCATGCAAAACTGAAACCCTGTGCTTTTGGGGTTGCTATAGGAATTCTTCCTCACTTCATGGTCACAAAGGAAGAAGGTGAGGTCAAGACACTTGTGGAAAACCTTATGGATCTTTTCTTTTCTAACTTGATAACTAAATCAAATCATAAGTAACCTACTCTGCACTACTGTAATGCAACTGCAACTATTTAAGCAGATGATCAGTTAAATAATAAACCTCTAGAATGGAAATCAACTACTTAAGCAAATGAATAGAAAACAGGAAACCATGGTACTTAACAATACAATAAATAGGATATTTGGCTACTAGGGTCGGGCCCTAACCCAAGAGCTTCAGCCCTTTGAGTTAACTCAGTGTTGGCTCAAAACAAAAGTCATCTTCATTATAAAAGAACATTGTATTACATCAAAATTATTACAAGTCTACACTTGGACACAAAGTAGAGTAAAAAGTCTAAATACTTCTAATGCTTGCTAGCTATATAAAAAAATTGAGGTCCTAAGCCCTTCTATTTATGAATTTGAAGCCTCCAATGACTTCCTTCAAAATTAGGGAGGCACAGCTACCAACTCAATGATAAACTTATGCTTTCCCTTTCACTAGCTTGACTGCCTTCTAGTAGGGAGGTTTCTTGTACTTTCACTTGCTTGGTTGCCTTCTAGTACTCCTAATTTGGCTTGTTTGTACTTTCAGCTGATGGAGGGATATTCGAATGGAGGGGTAGAAAATCAGGAGGATTTACCTCCCGTAATTCCTCTCCCTTGTCCCTTCCGAATTTTTACCAAGCTCTTTTACCATAGTTCCTTGCTTTTATATTTTATTCCTGCATTACATGCACATTAGATCACAAAGAAAAATATCCAACTCTAACTCATCTCATAAGACAAATATAATCAAAAGTATGCAATAAGTTGTGAGAATAGTTGGTTTGGCTAAGCTAGGAGGTGAATTAAGGCCAATTAAGGCTCATATAATTACTCATTGATGAGGCTCATCATTCTTCCTAGATGATGAAGATCCATTTGAGGACAAAAATGGGGTCAAGAGGGAGAACCTTCCCTATCCTTGGGATGAAGTGAGCTACAACATCCTCAAATACATTTTTTATCAAGGGAGGCTCAGTGTAGTCTATGGCTACCAATTCAGACTCCTCCATGAGTTGCGATTTGGAGAGGATTTACCCATAAAACAAAGGCTCAGTGTGCCTTATTTCCTGTTGGAATCAATGATACACATGATCCAGAAGGTACACGAAGAGAAATACCAGCAATTAGCACATCATGGACTCATTAAACAGATATTGGAGGATGCCTTGAGCCAATTGAGAATTCCTATTCTCTGGTCCACATTCAGAGACATGGACGAAGAGGTTGTCCCTAAAATCCAATCCCTTGAATATTGGGGGACACCAATCTCTAGTGATGAAGAGGTAGCAAGAGAAGAAGAAGAAGAAGAAGAAAAGGATGCAGGAACATACAAAGAAGAAGAAGGAGAAGAAGGAGAGGAAGAAGAAGATGAAGGAAAGGAAGAAGAAAAGGAAGAAGAGAAATAAGAATTGGAGGAGAAGAAGAGAGAGACCAGCCATGAGAAACATACCAGAGAGGCGGATAAATCTTGAATATTTTCTCCTGAGCACGCTAAGAAGGAGGCAACTACTACCTTGGCGGCCTTAAGCACACTGATCAAGTCCAACAGAAAAAGATAGAGGTAGACTCACCTCTTGTTACACAACAATTTGTTACCGTCCCTGTTACCCCTCTCCCGCATCTTGGAGGACTCATTCTAGGACCTATGAGAAGTGACATGACCTGCAAACACTTGCATTGCATTCCCTTGAACATGAACTTCATTTTCCCTGAAGACATCTCCTGCTTAAAACCCTTAAAAACAACCCTTTTTCCATTGGCGCAGTTCCATAGTGCAACCCTCGCGCCAATGGGGGAAATCCTCCAAAGAGGGCGTGCCAATTGGCGCTCTGTCAGAGAGTCGCACTCGCACCAACCATAATCAGTGGTGTTTTTTAACAAACAAACAATGGAAGATTCATCCTAACAAATTACTGGACTGAATCTATCTTGAGTTGGGTGGTTTGGCTTCGGATCTCAATAGAGAGGAAGTGGTTTGCCACCTCTCATCGAAGCTTCTTTAGTGATAAAGCCAATCCCATGATTATTGTGGATGATCCCAACTCCCCTTCCTCCATCTATAAAAGCTTGTCCATTTTCTTTGGCAAGCTAGTTCTAGAGTTCCAAAGATTGAGAATTGTCAAGTTTCCAAGAGCTTCATGCTGCAAGAGCCTTCTTCATTCCCATAAGGCCAAATCTAAGTAAGGAGATTCTTGTCCAATAACCAAGGAGAGAGAGGTTTGTTCCCACTCTCAACAAGCTTTGCAAGGCATGTGCTGCTGATCACCCAACCAAAGGAGGATCTGACGTCAGAACTATGGTTGTATTCTTCTTTGTTTATCATTAATAAACGACTATTGTTATGGTTCCACTCTTATTGTTCTTTGTGATAATGATGAGTTATATCCTTTCTGACTGATATATAGTTGCATATATTGGATTTTATGCTTGTGTTTGTGTCATTGTTTGTATGTGTAGGTGTCCATTCACGGATATCGTGGGGATCATGATCTGTCAGAGAAAAGGAACAGGAGCGTCAACTCTTCTACAAGCACTAGCGTTGGAATCTAGGTAGGCCCTCATCATTGGTCTTGAATTTGCAATTAGGAACTTGCGTGGTAGCATTGTATGATTGTTGCTAGACCTGGTTTGGGCTAGTAGGGATTGCATCTATCCGCAGAGGAGATTTACCTCCTCAACAATTTGGCGACTCCACTGGGGAGTCAGCTTGTTGTTTGATTTGTAAACTCTAGATGGAGCCTGAAGTATGGCCAGATAGCTTTCGAAACGCTATTGCTCTGCATTAGCGAAGGAGATCAAAACCACTTCAATCAATCTCCGGTTTGGTTTACGGACTGAATAGCTTGGAGCTTGTCTTGAATTTTTGGTTGTTTCTTGGTTTTTACCTGCTTGGTTAGCTTTCTGGGTTGAATTCTTTTGTTGTTTCTCACCTCTTGGTTTACCTGGTTAGTGTTGGCTTAGCTTTGGATTGCTTTTTTTTTATTTTTGCATAGCAAACTTGACTGGCGCGTTTTGATAGCATTAATCACCTTTGAGTGTTTTTATTTTTTGATCTTTGGAACTCTCACCCAATTTTCTTGATTTGCACTTGATTGGTTCATTGGTTCTTAGATTACATTAGAATCATCTTGTGTTTGAGAATTCTCTTGCATAGATCACACTTGCATAATTAGAATTCTCATTTTGAGAATATGAATTAAAAATGTGCATAGATTACATTTGCATACTTTTCAAGTGAATTGTGCATAGATTACAATTGCATAGTTTACATTCTGAAAAATTAATCGTAGATTTAGATAAGTTTTCTTTGATTTGAATTTACATATTTTTATGCTTTTTTTAAACACAAAAATAAAAATAAAAATTGTTTTGGAATTGATTTGCATTAGTTTTTCTTGATGAAATTAGCGCATTAGAGAATTTGTTATATTTTCTCTTAGTGATCAATTTTTTGCATTGTTGGAAGTGAATGGAAACTCTCTCCTTACTTTAGTTAGCATTCATCGAATGAAATGATATATTGTGGCATATAGTTTGAATTTAGGAAATTTTGAGACATTACATACGGTAGGGCCTGAAAACTAAAACATAATACAAGATCAACTTTAAAATGAACTGAACGAATCTAACAATGCATTGGAACATAACGCACACTATTTAGAGGTCTAGGCTAGAGACGTGCTCCGACGTCGTTAAACCTAGTCACTTTTGTTTCCACTCAAGGTTGGGTGATTCCTCCTTCTATGACTCAATAGTGGTCTACTACGGATTTGTGCTCCCACGTACTGTCGAGTATATGGGGAGACCCCACTAGGTTATCATCCTTTATCCATGGGAAGCTGTGTCTGCCACCTTACGACATGTAACACACCGAACACAACATTCGAGAAGATTGATTGCCGTACAGAAAGTCCTTGGTTTTCATACGATTGCCAAGGTGTATATGCAGTTTTACGGATTGTCTGGTAAACCTTTTTCCTAGTTCTCCAAAGTAGTCACTTTTGATCCTATTCAAACTCCCTAAAAGAAAAGGCTCATCTGATCATTTGTCATTTCGGGCTCATTAAACATTCAAAGGCGACTAGAGTCATATTTTTGTCCTTTTCTCGACTCTCTAAAGATGAAAAGGTCAAGTTATGTCCTTGTGTCTACAAATTAAATTACCCGCGATCACACGCCCTGTTAGATTATGTTTGTTGGCCATTTGATTGTGTGTCTTGATTCTTTTTCAGCCCCATGTGTGCAATTTTCAGTTTTGATGGAAACTTTTCCAGAGTTCACCAACCCGGAATCCCCTCTAACAGGAATCCTGGTCATTTTCCTCCTTTTGGGAATGTTGGTGCTCCTTACATGGCAACGTTGTCCCTTCCTGGGTTAACTGTTGGGTTGCATGCTTGGTTGTTCTCAACCTCTGTGGTCTCTAATATCTTAACTACTGGTCAATCAGTTCCTCCACCCAAACAACATCATCTTGATTCCAAGGTGGACCTCTCCCCTTCTTCACCTGTTTCTACGTCTTCATCTTCTACTTCACCTGGTGAAAGTTTGGATTCAAGTAACCAGGTGGCTAAGAATAAGAAGAAGAAGACGAAGAAGAAGAAGTCACCTAAGCAAGAGGCTAAAAGTACAGTTGTTGCCCCAAGTACAACTCAGGTTAGAACTCCTTTTGCTCCTCTACGGAAGGTTAAGTTTCCTTGTAAATTGTGCAAGGGAGACCATCTTCTCCATAATTGTCATGGCCTTCCTGAGGTCTTAGAAGTATGGTCTCATGATCCTTCCTACCCCTCATTGCCCTCTGAAGCTCATGGCGACGTTACCCTATCAAAAGAAGAAAGGAAAGATTCGATTCCCCTGTAGGCTATGTGAAGGCAACCATCTCCTTCACCTTTGTCTTCTCACGGATAAAGCTTCCGCTATTTTGGAAAGTCTTATAGCTTCTTCACCCCAACTCCCCATTGGTTATCAGAGGCTCTCTTCAGATCCTCTCCCTATTGACAAAGAGATTGATTTAGATCCTTCTCTTGTCCATCCTCCTCTTTCCGAACCTGGCTATGCTAAGCCTGTTCGGGCCCAACCATTGGTCAGAGAGAGTGTCAATTTGGGTTCATTGCCTATTGATCACTCTCTTTCGAAAGAGCATCATGCTCATGTTCTTCTCATCTCATCAGATTCTCTTGTGTCCAAAAATGACTCTCCTATCCCAGCTGATCCCGAGAGTCCTTCTTTGGAGCAGGGGGGCAATCATACGATTCCCCCACCAAGTAGTTCAGTCATTTCCTTCAACTGGAGTCACCTAACTGCTTTCCGCCTTCCATCCCATGTGCCTTTCCAGATTGCAGTACATGCCTATAATAAGGCAGTACCTGGCACTGTCTTGGATGAGGGTGCATCTATTAGTCTTATGCCTTCTACTACTTGGCAAGCTTTGGGTTCCCCACATCTTGTGCTAGTCGTGCAGAATCTGATGGCATTTGACAGAGGAACCAATCAACCATTAGGGATCCTTCCAAAGTTCCCTATTACTTTGGGAGGCAAAACCGTCTGTATCGACATACTGGTTACCCAAGGTGCTTTAGATTTCAGTCTTCTCCTTGGTCGTGACTATGTTTATGCCATGGGGGCCCTTGTCTCTTCACTTTTCCGTGTGGTTTGCTTTCCAAAGAATGGAAGAATCATGACTATAGATCAATTATCATTCTTTAGTCCCTCAGTGCCTCCTGCGCAGTTGTCATCCCTCATGGTTTTTATCCACCGGTTGTATCTACCCCGCCCCGCAGGTCAACTACGTGGCTACTTATCCTGTGCCTGTATCTAGCAATGCCGCTATTGTGCATAGTGTCCTGGGGGCATTGGGCCCTAACTTCCAAGATGTGATCCTTCCACTGAGAGTGGAACTCTTGGAAGCTACGACTTCCTGTTCATTCTGATGAAGTTTGTGCAAAGCATAGTTTGCTTTCCTATGTCAAGATCCTTAAAAAATGAAACTAGGTCTACTCGGAGCATAGTTCACTTTCCTATGTCATGCTCCTTAGAAAATGAAACTGGGTCTGGTCGAGCATAGTTCCTGATCTTGTGTCAAGCTCATTAAAACATGAAACAAGGGTTATGAGGATATTTATTTTACTATGTCAACCTCATTAAAAAATGAAACAAATCCCTTTCCAAATTGAGTCTTTTGATTAAGATCTCGTAAAATACAAGTCGAGTCTTTCCAAGATCTCAAGAGTGAACCTTCATTCCATCCACTTTGTTGAATGCCATGAAGCTTGGGGGGCATGTACCTCATTTTGCGTCATTATGCTGGGGGCATGCAAACTTATAACAAGCATAGTTTTTTGTTTCAAGCTTATGTAAACATGAAACCGAATCCAAGCAGAGTTCTCCATGGTTCAAGCTTGTGTAAAAATGAACCCATACCCATTTTACATCTCGTGATTGCCATTTTTATCTGCTCAATTCTGTTAGATGAGCCTTGGTTGTTTTCATCCCATTGCCACCATATATTTGGCCGATCATATGCTTTCACTTGCTTGTTTTCCTTTCCTGAGGGACCGCAGTTAAGAGTTTTTTTGTTAGCCAACCTCTTGACCATTACATGTTTTGAGCAGTTCCACCATTGCTGGAACTAGTTGCTACCCTTTATACCACTCGTTCCTCTAGGACGTGTCACCTTTAAGCTCATTTCTGACTCGTAAATATGAAAAGATTGCCGAGTATTTTTTCCCTTTTTGACTCGTTAAAGAGAATAAAAATGGAGGTCTTCTTTCAGCTCTTTTCTGACCATTTAAAGATGAAAAGATTGCCCAGTTATTCCTCTTGACTCGTTAAACGTATATAAGAGGCGTTCGCCTTTAAGCTCTTTTCTGACGGTGTAAAGACGAAAAGATCATCGAGCCCTTGTTGTTTCATGCTCGTTAACGGTTATGAAACGACATGATTTCGGTCAGTTTTTTACTTTTTTAGGTCGAAGTCACTAATCATGAAAAGTACTCCTCGATCGTAATGGTCGGGCGGTTCTTTCGAGAATTGTTTTCTACTTTTTCGGGCTCGAGAGACACAACTTTATGAAAAAGGACACCCTTGGAGTTTACTTTTCTGCTGTCTTTTCAAACACTCTAAACATGAAAAGGCATTGAGTTCTTCCTCTGTCAGACTCGTTAAAACTTGATGATATTGGATTCCGTCGAAATGATGCTTTACAAGCATATGCTATCCCCGTCAAGCTTGTCATTAAAAATAACCAGGGTACTCACCAAAAATGGTGGGGAAAATGGAACCAGAATCATTGATGTGTCGGCAGTATGTTGCTCTTGAACATGGCACTTGTCTGAATTCATTTCTGGGTGGGGACATCTCATCTCATTTTTCACTTACTTCCGTGGGTTTGGGTGATCCTGTTTGACCTCTCATCTGCTCATTGCCTTGTCACCATGACATCTGGTCATTTGATGTCAAATACTTCCAAGACCACTGTCGTGTCGTCGATATGTTCAAGAGAAGTTGACCTCTGCGAAATAATCAACCTCCCTCTGATAACTCACATAATCCTGATTCACAAAACATATTATCCTCCTCTATCTCGCATCGATGATGTGGGAAACACTATGGCCCACCTTCGATCAAGGTCGCTTCCTGTCGACTTCAGCTCATTATCCAGGAGGTTGACCTAGAGACTCCCTTCAGGTGCCTTGGAGCCTGCATGCCTCAATGGCAGTTTCTTCGTGTTCGACGCGAGGCTTTCATCATTGGCCTCTGATCGAATGATTCTATGGGTGTTCGACGCCGACTCACTGGTTCGCACATGTAGATTGTACCTATAGTACCTTGAGGGCCATTGTCATTATTGGTGGTACCTCTCACATCTGTTAACAGTTTTCATCATGGGCTGGTAATTAGACGATGTTCCTGCATGTTTGACTTTGACTCCTATATTCGCATGCTTGAACTTGTACTTTGTCTCAGGTTGAGATGGAGCGCAAGACCCTAGATTTTGTCTATTGGGATCCAAGTTGCGGTTTTGTGGATTATTATGATTATTACATGACTCATTCACTAGATGGCTGCGACCATGCCTGAGTCTATTTATTGATCCTCACTAGATGGCTATGTCCATACCTTGGATCTAGATTCTTATGTACTCTGCTATGGATGGCTGCGCCCATACCACATATATCATGTACTTGAGATATCAGTTGTACTTCTCCACGCAGGTTTTCCGGTGGTAGTGTTTTCAGTTGGACATGTTCTTGTAAAGCATTTCACCTCTCTCTCTCTCTTGGGCCTCATGCTTTATGGGGCATCTGTTACACAACAATTTGTCACCATCCTTGTTACGCCTCTCCCGCATCTTGGAGGACTCATTCCGGGACCTATGAGAAGTGACATGACCTGCAAACACTTGCGTTGCATTCCCCTGAACATGAACTTCATTTTCCCTGAAGACATCTCCTGCTTAAAACCCCTAAAAATAGTCATTTTTCCATTGGCGTGGTTCCACAGTGTAGCCCTCGTGCCAATGGGGGAAATCCTCCCAAGAGGGCGAGCCAGTTGATGCTCTGCCAAAGAGTCGCACTCGCGCCAACCATAATCAATGGTGTTTTTTAACAAACAAACAGCGGAAGATTCATCCTAACAAATTCCTGAACTGAATCTATCTTGAGTTGGGTGGTTTGGCTTCGGATATCCATAGAGAAGAAGTGGTTTGCCACCTCTCATGGAAGCTTATTTAGTGATAAAGCCAATCCCATGATTATTGTTGATGATCCCAACTCCCCTTCCTCCATCTATAAAAGCTTGTCCATTTTCCTTGGCAAGCTAGTTCCAGAGTTCCAGAGATTGAGAATTGTCAAGTTTCTAAGAGCTTCATGCTGCAAGAGCCTTCTTCATTCCCATAAGGCGAAATCTAAGTAAGGAGATTCTTGTCCAATAACCAAGGAGAGAGAGGCTTGTTCCCACTCCCAACAAGCTTTGCAAGGCATGTGCTGCTGATCACCCAGCCAAAGGAGGATCTGACGTCAGAACTATGGTTGTATTCTTCTTTGTTTATCACTAATAAATGACTATTGATATGGTTCCACTCTTATTGTTCTTTGTGATAATGATGAGTTATATCCTTTTTTACTGATATATAGTTGCATATATTTGATTTTGTGCTTGTGTTTGTGTCGTTCTTTGTATGTGCATGTGTCCATTCACGGAGATCGTGGGGATCGTGATCTGCCATAGCAAAGGAATAGGAGCGTCAACGCTTCTATAAGCACTAGCGTTGGAATCCAGGTAGGCCCTCATCATTGGTCTTTAATTTTCAATTAGGAACTTTTGTGGTAGCGTTGTATGATTGTTGCTAGACCCGGTTTGGGCTAGTAGGGATCGCCTCTGTTTGCAGAGGGGATTTACCTCCTCAACACCTCTATTTTAAAATAAGAAGAAGCACTAGGATCAACTAGGGGAGCCATAAATACCTACAAGAACTACCATCCTAATTGTATACACACCAAGAAAACAAGAAGAGCTAGGTTCCTTGGGAATGAAGAGTGAGGAAGGCATATCACATCAAGCATCCCCAAAGGCTCCCATCACCTATGTTAGGAGGCCTGTCACCAGGTTAGAATCATCAAAGTAAACAAAGGCACCTGTGACCCTCTTATAGAGAGGAAACATAATGCTATAGGAACCTCAGATATTATTGTAGGAAACACTATCTATGCTATAGGAAGGACAATAGGGGTAGGGAGAAGGAAGGGGAGCAACACCATAGGTGTAGGAGGGGGTAGCTTCTAAAAAATCATTTGGGGGAGATTTTTAGAGTTGCAGGAGCCTAGCCCATAGCCAAATTTGAGTTCTTACTACAAGTTCATTGAGGGAGGTTGAGTAATACCATGGAAATTTTCAATCCCTCTATTCTACGAGCTTGAAAAAGAAAGGGAAAAAACACATCATTGGATCCAAATTTCCAAGTCAAAGAAAGTAGAAGATGTGGGCCATCTGGAAGAAAAAATTCTAGATATGGGAGTGGAGTTGAGTGAGTTGAGAGACAAAGAACACATCATGAGATCTCAATTACAGGAAAAAAACACATGGCTGAGGAGGCAGTTGTAGGAAAAGGAGAGTTGATTTTCCACCATGGAAAGCCTCTCCATGGAGACACTTCAATGCACGATGCCATCCAAATAATATGCAATATATTTCACAGATCAATGGCTGCAGTTTCAAATGAAGAAATTAGCACAACAGGGGACCATTCCTTTCCAAGGCTATAGAAATTCATAGAGCTATGTGATAAGAGCACCTTGGAAGATAAGGAAAAAATATCTTAATTTTACCTACACAACTTTTCCTTGACAAATTTGGATGTGTGGGACCCAATGCAAAGTTGGAGGACTTGCAGCTGATGGCCCTTGCATCATGGATGGGTGATGAGAAGGTGAGGGTTGAGGAACTGAAGAGAATAGTTGAAAAAGAGGAAATAGAGCCCCTCTACATCAGAGTAGAACAAATAAATTCCATGGTTGTCTTTAGTAACCACAACATCATTTCCAATGATGCCCAACTTGCACCACAATACCTGGATACACAAGAACATGCCATCTCCCATTTTCAGAACAATATAAGATTGTTGGTGAGTGAAAGACAACAAGCATGCCAGAGGAGATGGAGTAACCTACAACACTATCTAAGGATAAAAGAGTATCATTCCCATGAGAGGTTGAGAAATGCATTGGAAGGGACCCCCCCATATAAGAATGTCATGCAAAGACTAAAGATCAATTGGATTGGTTTAAAACTCAGTCCACCCTTGTTGTTGGGTCTATCAGAAGGTAGGAAGGAAGAAGAGGAAAGAAAGTAGTGGGAAGATATAGATAAATGTGTAGGGTTATATCCTCAATAGGAAACTCCATCAACAGAGTCTTCGGATGTCAGAGAGGCCACCAAAGCTATGAAGGATATGGATAATTTGGTCATAGGATGAGTAACACCTTCAATAGGGGGAGATGAAGAGGTTCATCAATAGATAAACTATATGGGTCACAATTCCACTCTCCAACTTATTAAAATTGACTTTTCTCACATTTATTTACATATTTTGTTATATTTCTCTTTGTGAGAAGGTTGAAGGTGAGTTGTTATGTCATGTGACCTAATATGTATTAAATGCAGGACTTTTATCAGTTTTGGGCTAATTTAAGTGCACGAACTCGAGGTGGACAAGCAAGAGAGATTTTAGGACATTGGTCTCCCTCCTTTACTCCTCAAATCATTTGAAGATTCCTCCACCATATCTCATTAGCTTTGACTTACTAGAAGCGAATCAAGCCAATTTCATTGGCATCCAAGCCAGTGATAGTCAAAGAGAAGTCATTCTTGAGTTAGGGAGCTAAGTCACCCATTTTTTAGGAATTTGGTGGTATCTTCAGTTTGTATAAATAAGAGAGTCAAGTGACTCATTAGAATTCAAATTTTTTATGTAGCATAAAGGCAACTTGAGCTGAAACATTACGACTGTTATTTTCTATGTCGTGTTTGACATTTTGATTATAATGAGAAATTTGACCTTGATCCAACACTGAGTTAAATCATAGCTCTTGGGTTATCGTCCAACCCTAGCAGTAGAAGTTCCTCTTTTTGTACATGTATTCTTAGATTAAGATGATAGTTAACTACTGAAATTATTTATGTTTTGTTTAGCTTAACAAGTATTTGAATGATTGCTTAATCTTGTTTCCATTTATTTTGAAGAAGTAGATCAGTTGTGTAGTATTGAAGGAAAGTAATTTAGAAAATCTTGTTACTGTGGCCTGTTCCTCATCTCCCTTGTGGGATCATGATTATAGGCCCCCACTCTAACAGCCCCAAAAATAGAGTTGGTATTTTGGTCATTACATAGATTAGGTTCCATGTTTAAATAGATCATTGTTTATGATTTCTTGGAAGAACCTGTAATTTTTATTTTGTTTCCTAAGTTTTCCATAGCTTAGAAGGAATTCCATTCCATAGATCTAGCAATTAGTAATAGACAGATAAACCTTCTCAAAATTGAACTCATCTTTTCCATGTTGGTATATAGTCGTGCATAGATGAGGAGGAAAATAAGTTCTTTTGTAGGGATTGTTGATCTATAGGGAGGAACTCATCCAACAGGTTCACCTATGTCCTCCCCAACTTCTGCCAAGGCATAACAACCCATAGTTTGAATCTTTGTTTTACAACCACCAGGAAAAGCCACCTTGGGCAAATCCAACCTCCCTGGAGTGCTAGGCTTATCCTTGGGTAATGTGCACCTTCCTTAGACCTCCTCTCACCATCATACATCTCTCCAGCACTTTATTCCACTATTCTTGCCCTCTTAAAGATTTCAACTAATTTTCTTTAGAAAACTAGGACACCCTGTAGCAAACTAGAACATCATGTAGAAATTCTTGTAGCAGCTAGAGGATCTCTTGTAGCACCCTGTTTGACCCTGTTTTGATAAAAAATGCTATAGTCTAAGTATAGGTTATTCCCTCATCTTGGGTTCCATACCTATAAGTATGACTTGAGACAATATCTCCATTGCCTTCCCCCCTTGCAAGATCAAATAGCATAACATATAATTTACATTTCTAAATTTATAATTAAAAGACTCTTTTTCTGCAAATGCAACATGAGATAGTTAGTGCATGAATTTATGAATCATAAGATGATAGAATAACTTCCCATGTACAATTAGTCCAAATAGCTAGATGATAAAATGCAAGGTTAGCTTAATTGTTTTATGCAATTAATTTGTGTCATTTCCTAGCTAGATGATTCATGGAATTTTGCATTAAGTAACTTTCATTTCCTAAATAGACATGAATTTACTTTCTTGTATTAGAACTAGCTTTACATTCACTATCACTAGTCAAACTCCTTCTAGTCAATATAAGTTTAGTTTCAAAACTTTAGTGGTCTATCACTCGAGTTGAGAAGGGACATGAGTAGAATGTTGCATCTGATGTACATATAGCCCTGTCATGTCCAAGTTTGTACAAAACCCCGGGTTGATAAAGTAAAGTTGGCAGCCCTAGGAGTTGCAACATCCTTGCTATAATACTGAGGCTCATCAATAGGGACATTTCACTTTAATATGGTAGCCTCCCTAAGTTATGTTGGATTTATGTATCATTTATGTACTTTGAGGACTATCTTGGAGAACCTCTTTGTCTTGCATGTGTCTATAATCCTACTTATGTATATTGTGACATAGATCCACATTGTATTTTCTTGTGGCTATCCTCTATCTGATGAGTCACATGGATCAACTGTATATTTCTTCATGCCCATGTTCGAGCATTTCATTTCATCGACCCGTAGTGTATGTTTGGGCTGCCATCTATAGTATCTCTTTATGACCGAGCATGGGTATGCTTGGCTCGAGGATTTTATCTACATAGATGAGACTTCGTCATTTGGTACCTTCTAGTCTGAGTTCTTACCTTTGTCTCCTCTCTCCACTGTTTACCTCTGATGTTTATTATAATGCATTTTGGCCATTGGTTACTCTTCTAACCTCATGCAATAGGGGGCATTTGTTATCAGCTTATTTTTCTC
The DNA here is from genome assembly GCA_000404065.3 of Pinus taeda. Lineage (NCBI taxonomy): Eukaryota > Viridiplantae > Streptophyta > Pinopsida > Pinales > Pinaceae > Pinus > Pinus taeda. Next base: position 8,817 of record APFE031589784.1, on the reverse strand, counting down.
CCTAAGGTTAGTCCTCTTGAGTCATTATGTTTTTGACCTTTTGTGTTGGAATTGACCACTCATTTTCCTAGCTTTTATCCCCAACCGAAAGCAGCCTGATTTGTGAGTGTTGTTGGAACCCTCCAACTACACTAGAGACACTTTGTCCATGTAGTCATGATCAAGATTTCATATTTTTATCCATGTGTTTGGGAGACTTGTTCTAGAGACTCATGGTTCCTAGGAGATCAATTCAGCTCACGTTCTTATCTCATCTATTCGAGCTATCTAGGACAAATTATTGAGAAGATTCTCTAACTTATTTTCATCCTAACTTGGGATCATAAACAAGAATCAAGAAAAGGAAATAATTATGTATAAAGAAGTAATCCTACTTGAATAAATAACTCATCTAAAGATATGTCTAGAGGAGGCTAAATTAGAAGAAGAAGCTTTGAAGAAATAGGTCCAAGGGAAGAAAAAACATTGTGAAAGCGTAGAACTTAAATTGCAGATCTAAGAAAGGAACATGAGAAAACAAAGGCTCAATTGAATCTAAACTTAGATTTTCTAAAGGATATGAATCCTTAGAGGAAATAATTAAGGTTTAATGTTATCCATTAATCAAGATGAGTCTTGGATACAATGAAAATAAAATTGGTGAAACATCAAAACCTATGAAATATTTTGAAGCATGTACAAAAATATATGCCAATGGTGTAAAAGGAGGTAATTATCATAACAGTAAGACTCAACAAAAGAATGAAAGATCAAAATACACTCATGAAAGACAAACCTTCCATGAATAAAGGCCAAGCTATTGATCTGATATTCACCCTATGAGTGACATCAGCTAAAGATTTATTGTTTAAAAGTATTACAGACTCATGTGCTAGTGTGTGTTCTATGTTATTGAAGCAACAGATTGATCAGATTGCCAATACACAGACAATAAAATGTAAAGATAGTAGACAAATACAGTAAGCAAACACAAAGACACAAGAATTTTTAATAAGGAGTTCACCCTATTCTCCAGGGCTACGTCTCCAGTCCAACTTTTAGTGGTGGCCTTGTTTTATTGTGCCTTTAAGTAGAGAATTACAATACATGGACTCAATGTGAGTTCTCCTGAAGCAGGTTTGCTTGTCACGGTGGTTCTTGGATTCCCCAAGCCATTGGAGTACATAGACTCTTCTTCTTCCTATCAGCTCTGTGACCTTCTGGTCTATAGTGCAAAGAGCCAAATGTGGTGCTTAGTCTGGATAGATTCCTCTATGGGATGACTTGAATCTCTCAAGCTCTGGTGCTCGACACTGTCGCTAGTCAACTCAGCCCTCTGTCTCTTTATGCTTTTGCTTTACTGCCTTCTTCTCTGGTTTTGGTCTCTCGGTGTTCAGTCCTCCTCTTGGGGTTTAATGTGATTGACTTTATCTCTCTATTATATTTTGTTGTTCATGGATTTTAGCCATTCGAACTCATGCCCGTTCGGTTCCTCTTCCACCTCTATCGATTCACCTTCTACAGCTACACTTGGAGTTCCCTATTCGGTGTTAGCATGAATGCTTAGGGAGTGGCCACTTTTCCTCCTCTAAACAGCACCAGCCTACTCCATCGGTTTGTTTTCTTCAGTTAATTCATGGATGAAGTCTTTCCTCCACCATGGCGGTCAAACGGATTGCAAATCCTTCTAAAACATGGCATATTCCTTTGTCGATTCTGCTTCTACCATCAGGCACGATCTCAGATGTCTAATCTGGGGCCTCCTGATCCGATGCCATATGCACATCTTACGCAGTTGACTTGCTCTACTGATAACGCACGATCAATGGTGGTTTTCTCTCACCTCCGCTTGCCATGCATTGATCATTGAGTGGGATCACTCCACTTCCATCCAAAATCGGTTACTGTTTGAGGGCACCCTAACCAATACCACTGGTTTCTAGAGTGCGGGTCCTGCCTTTGTACGTTTGGCATTTTTTTTGCCTTTTCCACCCGCGGTTCTCTGGTTCGCCATGCATCCATGTGCTCGGGCTTCCCCCATTTCAACCTTGTTTGCCCAGTGATGCGAGATTAGCGCATCAAAATTCACCTCCTTTTCCTGGTCTAGGGCTCCTAGGGGCTACTTTGACCTCCTGTGCAGTCTCCATGGGCCTCAGTCAGCACGCTTTGACCAAGGTCCTCATCGTTCCATGTTGGTTGCCATTGCCACTAGTTCAAGGGTGTTTTTTATCACGGTTCTGAATTCTTTAGAGATTTGTCTCGACCTGATACAGTCATGGTTCTTTAATCAGTCTTTTATGGATCCAATTCAAATCATGGCCTTCCCACTGAAAAAGCTTTTGGACCACCAAAAGTTGGTTTTCTTTCAAGCATTGACTAAGTGAGGATACTGCTACCTCACTTGTCCAATCTCAATCCACTTTGCATTGCTAGGCTTCGAACCTTTGAGTCCAATTTTGAGGTACTCAACATCTCCTCTACACGTCATCCTCACCTTCCTGTCCAGGACTGTGTCTTCCTACAATTCATTAAGATATTCAGGTAGCAGGTCAACAATAGAAGGCTATTGACTTTACTCTTCAGGATCCTCAATCATTGAAGGTTCAAACAATCTCAAGCAATCTGCATTTATGACTGAGTAGATGTGCATGTAAGCTAGTAGATCAAGGCAAAAATCATTTTCACCAATCTTCTCAAGTATCCTAAAAGGTCCATACCTGATAGGCTTTAGCTTTCTACCTTCACCTTGCATCCTGTCCTTGCTAATATATAGCCAGACCTAGTCCCCAACTTGAAAACTATGCTCCAACCGATGCTTGTCATGCCTAGCTTTGTATTTGGCTTGGCTCTTTTCCAGTTATTCTTGTACTACCTGGTGGATCTCCTAGATCTATTCAATGAATCTAGTTGCCTTGTCCACATCACTGTGTCCATCAAGTGTGGTGTCTTTACCAAAGACAAAATCTAAAGGATACCTTGGTATGAAACCAAAACAGGTCTCAAAAGGAGATCTTTGTGTAGAAGAGTGTTTTGCTCTGTTGTAAGCATGCTACACATAACACAAATGTTCATCCCAAAGCTTAGTGTGGAGCACTTGAAAGGTATGCTTTTTACAAACAATTTAGTGGCTTTTCAGTAATATTTGTAACCTTTTCTGCATTATGAGTTCAAAGAAATAAAGAATTTTAATAAAATGTGTAAGAATTAACATGGGAAGCTTAATCATTGATAATTGTCATTTTTCTATACAGGGAAAGGTGGAAACGAAGAATTGTCATCCAAAAGCGAAAAACAGAGGAGGAATAAATGTTGTCCCTCTAGAAGGGAACCAGATGCAAACGAGATCGAGCAGATCAAAGCAGAATAACCCAGGAAAGGAAGAAGGGATACCAATTCGGCGAAAGAGGGAAAGAAAAGTAAAGGATTAACAGCTTGGTGAATCCCTCAGGATCTTTGATCCTGAGGGATTGTTGTTTTACTTATCTTTGTTACCTAGATATCCCCGTTGTTACTTTTATATAAAGGAACAACATCGTTGAGCAAAGGGACTTCTGTTTTTTGTAATTTTCAGTTTTAGACAAAACTTTGATCATCGAGTCTCACTTAGACCTAGTTTACTGTACGTTTGTTGATGCGTTAATATAAAAGACTTGGTGTTTATTTCATCTTTGCGTCTAGAGTAACCTAAGGCGGTGTACCATTGGCAGCTAAGGGCCCGGCTCCGAAGGACACTTGCTTTTGTATCATTATACTGTGATTTATGTGTGGTTTGCTTATCTTTATTACTTGGTAATCTAATATATATTTCATATGCTATGCTATGCTCTGTTACGATCAATGCATTAATGGTTTTTCTTAGAAAATTTGTGTAATGATTCTGCACTGTATAATTGGATCTTTTCAGAGTTGATCGCATGCTTTTAGTCTCAACCAGTTATTTCTGTTACAGAGAGTCTGTATTGAATATTACTGTCATTTGGTTCATTTGAAATCCCGATTATTGGAATCCGAAAGTAATGTTATTCTGTTTGGAAACATAGTTGTATTATCCTTAATTGTCAGATTACTATATTAGTGCGAGGTGTGCATGTATGGTCGATTACTGTCGTTCCATAATTCATCAATGAGTGTTGTTCCATAAAGTATATTCCACCCAATTTGTTTTAAGAGAGAAGATTGTTATTTCATAGCAGAGTGTGAGTTTGGTACAATAGAGTAAGTTGGTTCTGACTCGCGAGATTTAGTTCTTTTGATTGTTGTTCCATTTACTGCTGTTCCATTTACTGTTGTTCCATTTCCTATTTGCTGTTCCATTTTACTTGGTGTCGTTCCATTTACTTGCATTTGTTGTTTTGGTGTGAGAGAAGGTCTAAGGCTGTAGTGAGCCTCAGCAGACGCTGCCTCGCTCCCAGACCTATGGTCCATGCTCTAATTTCCTTTTCATCAGTTTCTAGAGGGATGGGTTATCGCTTTCGTACCCTTGACTGATAAGCTGTCTTGTATGATTATATCTTTTTGGAGTAATTTAGTTATAGTTTAGCATCTGTTTACTCTTGTATTTTCTGAATGCTATACTACTAAGCATTACTCGAACGAATAACCTCAGACTGAGTTACTCTTTGCAATAACAAAACGTTCCCGGATTGATTTATTAATGTAGGATAATTAGAGGTGTGGGAGACCCTAGTTATAGCTCTACATTTTGGCGCCGTTGTCGGGGAAAGAGTATAGCCATTTGTCCTTTATAGAGTAGTGCGCAAATCTGCTAGGGGAGAGTTGGATCTTAAAAACGAAAGGTAAGAACCTGCGTACGGAGCATGTAAAAGCCCTGCTCCACCGTCCGCTCTCCTAGCAGAATTGCTGGTTGAATAGGATTTAGTAGTTTATTAGAGTGCATGACTAAGCAGAAAAAGCCAGAAAGGAATATCAAACCTCCATCCAAACCCCAAAAAGCCAAAGGGCCGGTGACCCTTGGCTGAACAACCTTCATAGACGAAATCTATAAGAGAACTGAATCTCAGCCATTAGTAGGCCCCAGGAAGATTAATTCTGAACAGCCTACTAGCTCCCTTCAGGCCACAACATCACCATCTGAAGCCTTTGTTGAGGTGCATAGTCAGACTGATGAACAGGACTTTCAAGAAATTGAAAATTCTATTTTAGAACGACTGCAGGAAGGGAATCTAAGCAATCTTTGTGAAGGAGAAGGGGAAACAGGGGAAGTAGGAGAGTCAAGGTCTCCTCCTAGGATAATCCAGCCGTTAAATAGCCCAGATAAGGGGAGCATGGTAAAAATTATTATTGAAGACATCCCATTTCCTCAGATAGAAATTCCAGATAGGGGAAGTGTTATTAAAACAATCCCTGTCAAGGCTGTTCCTTCTCAGCCTAGGAATACCCTCCTAGAAATCCTCAAAGGTTATTGGCATATATTCGATCCTATAGCGTAGAATCAGCCAAATACTCAAACTTCTACATTGCAATATCCTATAGTGGATTCCGCAGCAAATGCGCCCATGAAAGCAATCCCTCTTCAACACATCCCTACATTTCATGGACTTACATCAGAGGATCCTGATGCATTCTTATTTGAATTTTATGTGCTATGTAGGGGATATGATTACACCACTGACCCCTAGAAATTAAAATTGTTCCCCTCCACTTTGAAAGGGGCGGCTCTAAGCTGGTTTATGGGTTTAGGTGGTGGAGTCATAAATAACTAGGAACAAATGAAAGAATCTTTCCTAAAGAAATATCATGATTATTGTAGGTCTAGAGAATTAAAAGATGAAATTTTTCAAATGACAGCTAGACCAAATGAAACATTAGAAGAATATGTAGAACGTTTCCAGTATAATTTGCAGAGATCCCCCTATGCATCACTACCTCTACCTGATAATGTGTTTAAAACTACATTGATCAGAGGCATGAAGGAGCAGTGGATTGAAACATTAAATATCATGGGAAAAGGGGATATTTATCAAGAGAATTTTGCTGACATCATTGATCTATGTATCAGGAGTTCGAGAGGCGGCACAAGGATAAAACCAACAGAATATGATCGGTTTGTTAGAGACAACAAAATATCAAGAGAAGGGGTAACACGAGTAGAACTTGGAAATTTATTAGAAAATTTTAAAACTGATATTCTGGGGACATTAACTACACAACTTGATATTGTGCAGGCTAAACAGAAGCAGTTGGAGGCGGAGCAAAATCTGGTGATTTTCTGCCCCCGATGTAGAAGAAAACATAGCCACAAGGAATGTCCACTGGATGCAGTTCAAACATGTGCTATCTGTACAAAAGACCAGCTTACTGAGAGCTGCTCCTCACTTCCTGGATTGAAGGCAGTATATAAGGAAGCAGAAGAAGAGCCAGAACCAGCATACTTCGTTAACCAGCGTCACCAATGGAAACCAAGGAAATCTGGTATGTTTTCAGACCCAACTTCTTCTTTCCAGCCTCCACAGTATAATGCTTAGCAATATAGTATGTGGCAAAACCAATCTCCACCCCCATTTCCGAACTGGTCATCATAGCCGTTTCCTTCTCCAAATCCGTGGATGAATCAAACAAGCCAATTCATCTGGCCGAATTTTCCTTATGCCCCACCATATTGGCAGAATAACTCATATCCTCCACAGTGGATTCCCCCTACTTCACAAGGTTCACCCTGGCAGACAAACTGGCCAAAATCCACATATCAGCCAGCAGGAACTATTCCACTCCCTCAACCGACTCTGCCAGCTTTACAACAAAACCCCCGTTCTAATTTGAGACCGCAACTCCCAACCCAACCCAACCCCAATCCAAATAATAGACCAGTCCAATCCCTCCAAATCATGGAAACATCAGAAATTGGACCTGACCTGAGGGAGTGCAATGATCTTCAGTTAATATCTGGACGTATAATAGAAACAGAGGGAGACAAAATAGTTCACATTGAATATCAGTTACCAATAGAACAGCCGTTACAACAAGAGGGTGTAAATAAGGAGCAGACCCATCATCAGGCAAGTACATCCTCTCCTCCCTTCCCGGAATGATTAGTCATACCACGACCGATGCAATATCCAGACTTTGACATTCTGGGAGAGTTACAAAATCTGTACATAAGAATTCCATTCCTCCAAGTCATTCAAGACATCCCTATATACGCAAAAACTATAAAAGAATTGTGCATAAAAAAATCAAGGAGGAATACAACCACTAACCCAAGAGTCCAAGTAGTCGGTACTTTATCTGACCTTTTATCAGGAAAAGAGACACCCATTAAATATGAAGATCCCGGAAATCCAATTGTAACTGTTCAAATCTATGGTCAGACCCTGACTAATGCTTTAGTTTATCTAGGAGCTGCAATCAATATTTTGACAACCTCTACCTGCCAAAAGCTCGACATTACATCAGTAGAACCTACTTCTACTTTGTTAGAATTGGCAGACCGATCTGTAGTTCGACCGGAAGGTACTCTATACGATGTCATGGTTTCTATAGATTCCTGGGAATACCCAACCGATTTCCTGATAATTAATCCAAAAACCCGACTGGATGGACATCCGCTAATTCTAGGTAGACCTTGGCTTGCTACTGCCGATGCTTACATTAGTTGTCGACAGGGAAACATGACCATAACTAGAGGACCAGATATTAAAAATCTAGTTCTATACCCTCCAGCACAGCCAAGTCTTACAATGATCAAAACTAACTAGCACCCTGTGTCATACCTTACTAACAATATCAAATCCCCATTGACTGTACAGAAGGCTCTAGACTTTAAAGACCAAACAGAAGATGATGCCATCAATAATTTCATTAGTCAAACTGAATCTAGATCTCACACACAGTG
>APFE031589783.1:0-24912 GCA_000404065.3 Pinus taeda | reverse complement strand
TTTCTTCCAAAATTTATTCTTCCGCAATTTTATTTGTGTAGTTGCAATGTGAGTTATTCAGTATTTGTTGTAGGAAACAGTAAATAAATTGTTAATTAAAATAACAATTAGGAGACTAATTTTGAGTTGCTGCAATAGGATTCAGGTTTCTGAATTTTCACATGGTGTCAGGGCATGGAAGCCTATATGGTATCTATATCTTGTTGGATGGATACCAGGGTTGTAGCCTAATGGTACCTACAGTGGAAAATGCCTAGTTGACACCTTAGTCCCTGTTGGGGGGATACCTTGGAAGTAAGGGTATCCCAAGCATTGTGTATGTTCTTGTACTCTTCTTAAGAACATTTAAAATTGAGGTCAACCTTGTACCAGTAAAACAATTATGAATACCTCCCTAGTTAAGAGGGAGTGTTGAAGAATGTAACTAGTATCAGTCTTCATAATTGTATTTGAGTCATGATTTAATGTATTTATCAAAAATAAAGAAAATGGGAATCATTTAAATAAAAAATGTTTATGAGCATGGGTGTCATGCTTATTTAATTTGTGTAACACCCTCCTCCCACATCTACCCAAGTAACCAGCCAACCAGGGTAAACATGTGATGAGAGGCTTCTATAATTAGATTCAATCTCCTATGTGACCTTAAGGAACTAGAATCGACATAAAAACAACATACATACCTTCCACATCATCTACAAGACTTTGAGGAACCATCCCAACCACTAAGGTAGCTAGCTGCTGGGTTCTACTAAGGTTTTAGACCATTTTACCCCTGGATGCTCCCATGATATGGGCCTGACAGCATCCAAGAGGCTTTGGACACTCTCATGCCAAGGCATGCCAGCGTCCAAGGACTATTTTTCCCAGTGTTGTGCCAGTGTCCCCTGGATTTGAGCCACTTTTTTAGTTCACCGCCCATAATTGAATGAAACCTTCAGAATAGAAAGATAACTAGGAAACAATGATGCAAATGTAAATACTTGAACAAGCCCTTAACCAAACCCCTACTAGCCACAACATGCATTTCGTCAAACATATCACAAATATGTAATCTATAGGTGTAAACAACAGATTTAAGCATAGGGGTCTCATACTTATATGAGAATCGCTATAAAACATTTCTCCCTTACATCATTTGTTGCATTATAATCTATTAGGTCATAGATACATTGTTCATTCATTTACAAGTAAAAACACGATGATATCCATACATGGCCACTGTCATAAAACATATACGTAACCAAGAAAATAGCAACAGAATTACCAAGGAAATTACAGCCATATGATCCACACATAAACTAGTATAATACTCATAGAAATACAAGGAGAAATAACCTCATTTTGATGATGCAAAATCCAAACCCAGGATGGAACTACCACGTTTCACCCAACCATAGAATGGATGAGCCAAATATCTCTTCAACCATTCACCCTTGTTCCATATTGTAAGCATCAATGTGGGATTCAAACCAAAAGAACCAACCAAGGCATACCGAGGCTAAACCACCTTGCCCTCATCAATAGAAACCACACTTTACCGTAATCCATCCCGGATTACTGGGCCAACACAATAAACATGTAATAATAGGATTTACCATGATCTCCACTAGATCACTAGGCCAAACAAGCATGGATGCCACCGTATTTCTCCACCTACACCGTGACGAATTTTCTTGTCTCCTAGTCTCTCACGCTTTACCGCAATCCACAGTCCAATCCAAGGATCACTTGTCCCTAAACTGAGACACCACACTCTAGGGTATACCGTATATCTCGCCATTCATCGGCAAGGATTCCTAGGTCTAATCAAGGGAAACCACCCATAGGCTTTACCATATATCCTGTCATTCACCGACAAGGATTCCTAAGCCCATAAAGGCAACACAATCATGGCTTTACTGCAACCCACAGTATGGATTAGGGGTTACTAGGTCAGTGGCCTTACTGTGATCCACAATCTCGTTCAGGGACCACTAGGCCATGTGTTCTATCATTCAAATATCCTCCTCACTGAGCTTCGAATCCATCTGGAAATCTAGCTCAACCAAAACATGAGAACCCCATCACACCATGGATATTTAGAAATGGAAAGGCTAGGCTGAAAACATTGTCACACCTAGAAAAACCCATGCCACAACAACAAAAGAACCACATGTAATACCATGCATGCAAAATCTAGCAAGGAAAATACACATGCAAGTCAATACCTGCAAAGAATCGTGTTGTATTTGCTTGATCGTGCTCTTCCTTGCTTGCTCCTTCCTTCTTCTTGCCTTCTTTGACTTTCTTGCTCCAATGCCAATGTGCCTCAAGAAAACTCTAAGTGTCCAAGAGTGAGAGAGAGAGAGAGAATAATGAGAGAGCTCCAAAACTGAACTAACAAAATGTTACAAACTGATCCTCAAAAGCCTTTTTATCAATTAGGCTTCTATTTTCTTCATGTTCCTTAATTTTCCTCCTCACATGCAACACATGACCTTTCACCTTCCTTTTCTCCTAATTTCCATTATTTTCATAAATAAATGTGACAAAAATGTCATTTTGTCTTTCCAATGCCTTTGTCTTTTCCGTTGCCAATTTCCTTAGTCATAATAAAACAAATGAACACCCACTATGATGTTTTTCCCAACATTCAACTTGGAATAGGTGTCCCATCAACCGTGGTTATTATTTTGCCTTTATTAACTTTTATTACGTAGAATTTTCATGAGGGTTGTTACATTTTGTTTCTAGTTAAAAATCACCCATTGAGTGCTCTAGGGTTTGTATCCTGATTCAAAGTCCAAGTCATTATATTTTAGACCCTTCTTGTGTTATTTATGTCAAGAAAGAAACATAATCTTATGTCAAAAATTGTGTCTTCTCCCTCCTCAATCAAGTCGACCTAGACTCCTACCAAGTCAGCCTTAATGAACGAATGGTGTCCCACTTAAAGACTATATATTAGCAAGGGTACTCGAACTATTGGAGCATTTTATCATCAAAATTTCATTATGCAATTAATAAGGAGGTGTGCAAGTAAAGAAAGAGGTGTGGAAGGGTTTGTTTAAGCAAGGAAACTCTAAAAAAGAAAGAAGGCATCCAAGTTAAGTTAAAGAGGATTCTTCTCTTGTGTTTTTGGCTCACACGTGCAAGGAGGTCTATAGTAGGATAACGAAGGTGCAGGGAAAGATTTCAGATGTTAAAGAGGGGATCGAGATACTATGAATTATGTTTTTGACTAAAGTTTGACTTGTTTAAATTGAAGACTAACTTGGTGGAATGGAGGAAGAGTGTGTCGTCGTCAAAATGTCTAGGTTGTCTCATTTGATTTTATTCTAAAGAAGAGAGAATATTTTTTGGTTTTTCATCTAGAAGAGAGGTTTTTCCCTAGATGAGTGCCTACATCTTATGTTCTCTTGTTGTCTTCATGACCTTCATAGTTTCTAGAACTGTCTATATGATGAATATATGATAATAAAGAAGAAGAAGAAGTAATAACAAATCACAAGAAGTTGTCAAAATAAGAGAAATAAATTTAAATAAGCCCAACTAAATTACCTTAAGGATTTATCAACAGAATATGGTCACTTGATTGCCTGTGACTTAAAAAATATCAGCCTAGAATTGGAGAAGGAATGACCTCTACACAAGAAATTCAATGGCACACCCAAAAAAGGGGGGCAAATCGAGCGAAATGTAGGATCAAAAACTCTAAATATTTAGCTCAACATGGTTCCTCTTCTCAGGCCAATCCATTTCAAACTCTATCCCAGGACAATATCAAACAAGAGGAAGCCAAATACTCATATAGAAACTCTCAGACATGAAGAAAATTTGATTAAAGGAGAGGAAAATATGGTCGAAGGAGAAGAGGGAGAGATCGATGAAGGAGACCTGGTAAAGGAAGCCCTTTCCATTAATGGAATCCAACCTCGGCTCCATCCAAGAACATCCACCCCATCAAGTCCTGAAAGGTGGGAGAAAGGGCTAGAAAATGCGTCTCCTGAACCTCAAGTATCAGTGGAGGGAGCAGGAAATGTTGGAAAATCAGGAGACTTAGAGATTATAGCGATTTCCCTTACCTTGATAATTACTTGTGATGTGTGTTGGCATTCTATTACTTTATTAGATCTTGCTCATCAAGCAATAACCAAAACAATGAAGATCATAATAACACAAAGTACACAAGATACATGCTCCAAGCCAGGGAAAACCTAGAGAAATGATTCTCTTCTTCTATAATATGTTCACAAAGAGACTTCCAAGATCCAAAGGCCAAAGTACAAAATCCTCCCAAGCACCAAGTCATCTCCCTAGCAAGCTCTTCTCCAAGGAAATTTCCAAACTTCAACCTACTACATTTTTGCTCCAGAATTTTGGTTGTGCAATTACTCCTCAAAATTTCGGCCTCCTGCAACTACAATTGCATAGAAACCCTAACTTCACATGTGTGGACAGAGAAAGAGCGATTATCCCAAGAAAATTTGATTCTTCCTTCTTTTATTTTCCTTTCTAGCTCTTCTTCTCCTTTGCTATTGCAGATCGAACTTGAGATGAGTGAGTGTCCCAAATGAGGTTGAGCTCCTTGTATTTATAGCCTTCTTAAGGGCTTGAATAACCCTCCCATAGTTCGACTTGTCCTTGACTAGGGCTGACTTGGCCTTGGAGAAATAAATGGCTTTTTATTGACAAAATAAATATTTTCTTTTATTACAATGAGTCCAAATGGAACTATAATACATGACATAATTTCTTCTTCGTCCTAAAATTACCTAGAAGCACAAAGAACATGCTTTTAACCTAGACTTGAGCATGAAACCCATGCTTTACATAAAATAATATTTTCATCACCTCCCACTAACCTCCTCCTTATCCTCTCCACAAAACCCCTCCATCAACCTCCTCTCCCTCTCACCCCACCTACCCTCGCCTAACCCTCCCTCTCCATCTCACCCTACCTCCCCCATGCTCCTCCCTTCCTCTCCCTCAAACTCTGCACTTCACCTCACGCCTACCCCTCATCCCACCCAACCTCCCCTCCTCCCTTTTCCCCTCCATCTCCCTCTGAACCTGCCTCCCCTCCTCCCTCCACCTCCTCCCAACCCCTCTCTGCCCCCCTCATCACACCTCCTCCACATGCTCCTCCTTCCAACCCATCCCTCCACCTCGCTCCACGACCCTCCCTCTCCCTCTCACCCCACCTACCCTCCACTTGCCTCTCCCTCCACTTGCCCCTCCATCCCATCCCCCTTTGCCCCACCTCCAATCTAGCTCCCCCTCCATCCACCTCCTCTTTCTCTCCCGTCACCCCCTCCCTCTCCCTTCACCTGCCCCACCCTCCCTCTCCATCTCACCCCACATCCCCTCCCCCTTACTCCTTCTCCTTCCACACCACTCCCTCTCCCTCTCACCCCACGCCCCCTCCCGCAACTCCTTTTACTCTACCCTCACCTCCCACCCACCTGGCACCCCAATATACTCCCTCTCTCTGACCCCACTCCACTCCCCTCCTCCTTCACCTTCCACCCCAGCTCCTCTCCCCTCTCAACCCCCCTCCCCACAACCCCTTCCCTCTATCGCCATCCTCCCTACTTCCTCCTCTTCTTTCCTTCTCACCCCCCTCCCTCCACCCATGCTCCTCCCTTCGTCTCCCTCAAACTGCCATCCACCCTTACTACCCCTCACGCTCACCCTAGCCTACCTGCCCCCCTTGCGCTCTCCATGCCCCCCTAACCCACTCCCCTTCCATCCGTTCCCTCACCCAACTCCCCCATATGCTCTCCCCCCAATACCTCCTCTCCACTTCGCCCCTCCTTCTCTCTCTCAGCCCCGTCCTACCCCATGCTCCCCCTTCCTCTCCCTCCAATTTCCCACTCCACCTCTCGCCTACCCTTCACCTCACCCCACCTTCCCTCCTCCGTTGCCCCTCCATATCCCTCCTTTCCCCCTTACTCCTCCCCCTAACCCCATTCTCCACCTCGCTCCTCCCTCTCCCTCTCACGCCACCTCCCCTCGCCGCGTAACCCTCTCCTCCCATCTCACCCCACCTCCCCCTGCTCCTCCTTCTCCCTCCAACCCTCCCTCCACCTCCTCCCCATAGCTCCTCCCCCAACCCCTCCCTCCCACCTCGCCCCCATACTCCTCCCCCCAACCGCGTGCGCCGTCACCTCGCTCCTACCCTCTCCTTCTCACCCCCAACTCCCTCGGCTTTACCCCTCCCTCTCCATCTCACCCCCTACCCCATGTCCTCCCTTCATCTCCCTCCAGACCCACCATTCACCTCCCACCACCCCTACCCCACCTCACCTCCCCTTCCCCCCTTGCCCCTCCATTGTAACAACCCCTGGTTGATTTTTCATCCAAAAAAATATAAGACCAAGGTCATGGGACACATATTCCAAGTTGAATGGTGAGAAAAACGTCCTAGTTCGGTTTCTTAATTGCTACGTAAATTAGAAAATGAATTAGCAAAGGAAAAGATGCAATAATTGACATTTATTTATGAAAATAAAGGAAAATAGGAGAAAAGGAAGATGAAAGGACACATATTTGCTTGAGAGGGAAAACTGAAGGAAAATGAAGAAAATAAAGACCTCAATGATAAAAAGGCTCCTGAGGATCAGTTAATGGATTTTGCTAGTTGGGCCTTTCGGCAGTTTTGGGTGGATCTCTCTCCTATTATCTCATTCTCTCATACTCTTGCACACTTAAAGAAATCTCAGAGCATTCTTGGAGCATGCTTGGAGCACTTTAGCATTCACTTGGATTTGGAGAAACAAGGGAAAGGAAAGTAGGAAGCACAATTGAATAAGTGGAGCAACAACTACAGTTGAATTGCTTTGCAAGTAACAAGTTTCATGTGTGATTTCCTTGTTGATTTACGGATGCATGGTATATGCATGTGATTATGTAGTTATGTGGTGTCATTAGCATGGAGGATTGCCTAGATTGACAGTGGTTTTACCCTTGCCATTTCCTTGATAGTCATGGTGTTGTGGGTTTTTCCACTTGATTGTTTTCTTATTGATGCTCATAATTCCTTATGGTTGTGGGTTGCAAAAAATGCTTTGGAAGCCTTAGAACAACTTGGGTTGAGTTACTAGTCCTGGAGCCTATGTTGGGACAAATTCTCTAGAGCCCTTGGTGGGTTGAGTTACTAGTTCCTAGAGTCAGGTTGGACAAATGCTATAAAGCCCTTGAAGGTTGTGGGTTGAGTTACTAGTTCCCGGAGCCCTAGATAGCTTGGTAGGGACCAATCTAGTTGTTGTTAGTGCTGTACGACCGTGAGGTGGAATCATTGGTTGAGGTTTAAGGTGGTTTGGCCTCTGGAAGCCCTCGTTTGGTTTGTCTTGGTTTATTCCATGAGATCCCACATTCATGCTTGGAATATGGCACAAGGGTGATTGGCTGAAAGAAGGATTTGATTCAACCCAATCTATGGTCAAGTGGTATGTGGAAGTCCCTAACTTGTTTGTCATTTTCATAAGTTGATATGAGGTATTTTCCTATTGTGATATATGAGCATATGTGTTGATTATGATGGTTCTCTTATGGTTGCCTTGCCATGGTTTATATGTTGTTTATTTGTTGGTTATATTTTGGTTATATGATGTATATTATCAATGGCTCTTGACATGTTTGATGAATATATGAATGATTGACGAATGCATGGACTAACAAGTGTTATTATAACTAACTAGAGAGGGTTTAAATCCTTCTTAGTGATTCTCAAATGGATCTCAAACTATTATGATCAAATATGCATTCATGACCTGTAGCTTAAATGTTTTCCATGTGTTTGATGAAATGCTTAATTTGTTCTCGTCAATTTCGGTCAAGTTTATGACTCAAGTTTGTATGTTTGGCATTGTCGTCACGTAACTTATGCTTTTGGAAAGTTTTAGGAAGTTTTGGGCAGTGCTCTAGAGGCTGGTCTTAAAAGGTGCCACTTATCTCCAGACAACATGCTCTCAACTAAATATTTTAGGTCATAATTTATGGCAGCTAGGCTAGTGAGTGTAGTTGGAAGATCACAACCACATGCATGCCTTGTTGTGGGTGCAGTTGGGGGTTATTTCAATGAAAAATCAATTCTAGATTAGGATTTTTTCATCATAGGTTGTGGATTGAATTTTGGATGACCTAGTTTCCTGAAGGATGTCTATGAGTTATCAATGTGTCGGTTGATAGGCCCCACTTCCATAATTGAAACTTGAAGGTCGAGTCATGTCATAATAGCTCTTAGTCTCATGTTTACCCTGGCAAAAAAGTGAAATTGGGTAAATATGGAAGGGGTGGTTATAGGGTGGTTTGAGAGCTATGTTGCAGCATTAGACCTCGAGGTAGATGTGTATACATGTTCGATTGTCTATGTGTTTGTTATGCATGCATAGTAGGTCAGACATGCATCGTGGTGGTCATTATGTTGTTTGTGTCATCATGATTTTGTTGGTATGTTATGATATTGATATGTTGGCCAAGATGGAGCAAGAGATGCAGATCATTAAAGAGAGGTTGTAGCACTGGAACTCAGGGTAAGAGCAGATCATCATACAGGTTTATATGTTGGGCATGCATGCAGGTATGTGGTTAATGTTTGTTATAAGCATTATGGTCACGCACATGATAGATGTTAGTTGTTTAGTGTTGTCATATGCACATGTGTCATATAATCATAAATGGTAGTTAACTTGTTGTTATATGCATTACGGTTGTATACATGATGACTATGGTCATTGCAGTTAAGATCTTGATGTTATTATGTATCATGTTAATATGGATTGACCTATGCATAAGGTTATAGTTATGATATTCAGGTATGAATTGATAGATATGTGATATAGTGTTGTACTAATCTGGACTGAGTTGTGTAGATGTGATAGCCTCCCTTAATACACAATGAGGTATGAGTTTGATTATGTTGTCTATTTGGTTTATCTAACATGGTATGTTTATAAGTCTCTGAATGTTTGATTAATTGCATGATTTGAGTTGTGTCTATAAAATTACATGAAGGAATGATCTTGTTTTAAGATGGTTGTACTAACACAATATGTGTTGAGACAGCTGATATGCACTTGAGTGCAAGTGGGTGCTAGTTGTAGTGTTATGACTAGTGATTGTGAGATGATTGTTGATTATGATGTGATTGTTAGTCTTGGTAAAGGTTGATTTCAAATTAATAGACACGATGCCTTGATCTTTGGAACGTGTGACTAACATGTGTGAACAATTGCAGACTAACATGCTTGGTATTAACATAACAAGGTAACTATTGATTTATTCATATAACTAATAGTTGGGTGATGTGATAACACATAATAAGACTCAATTGTAGCTAGGAAAGGGGAAAAAGAAAGGAATTGAGTGAGAATTCCTTAACTATGTTTGGAAACCACAATTCCAAACGAATGAGTACTTTGCATGAATACAATAATCTTTCTTGACCTTGATTTTGTTTGACATTATGTGGATATGTGTTATAATCCTGAACATGTATTTGATAGGTATAACAACTGGTTTTCAGTTATAGCTGAATTGTCAAGGAATTGGAGTCTCTTGAGAAATGATAGATGTAAGTGTTCAGTTATAAGGAAATGTGCTTGATACAACAAGGTAAGGTAATCGATATATTGTTGTGTTTATTTATGCGCTAACAATTATGTGTTTATGGCAGTATGATGCAGGGAATTGCATGGCAAAGAGACTTCCATGAAATCTTGAAGAAGGCTTGGATTGATCTTTCCTTTGGAAACATTGGGAACCCATGGTGATTTTGTGTTTTGATGCTTTGTGATTTGTTTGCGCTTGATTTGCAGTTAGATTAGGTCTAGTATAGGGCCATGCCAATTTTTTTGTGGTGTTGTATTGTTGTTGGTTTTCCATGATTTTCTTTTTGTTGGTTCCTTGTTCTTGTCTTTTATGTTTGAAGGTCTAGGAAATTGGTCAGGGAAGAGGAAAGTTAATGGAGCTCAGGGAGAGCTTAATGAAACTCAACAAGTAATGTAAGATCAGGATGAAGCTTGGTGCATGAGTAAAGGGAAGATGTCGACGAGAATATCACAATCAGTTGTATTTGTTGGGTCCACTAGGATAAATGGACAATGGTAGGAAAGTCATGAGGAAGGTAACAAGAAAATTAAAGTAAATTGATTTGAGGCATCAGATGCCTTGACTATGTTGGGAACTATTGTTCTCAATGTTGTGCATGTTGTGCACAAATAAAGGTAGTTCTCTTAACCTTGATCTTATAAATGTTGGTAATTATGTTGTGATCATGATTATGTTGATATCTATATGTGTATACATATATGTATGTATGTTATTGTATGACATGGTCATAAAGGGTCATTATTATTTTATGCTAATTTTTGTATGTGTATATGTATGTATGTTTGTTGTTGTTTGACAGGATCGTAAGGGATCATGCTTGTGGAGGAATAATTGTTTGTTCAGGTGAATGGCATGAAGACAATTCTTGGTTTCATGAGGAATCAAGTGGCCAAAATAGCCCTGACAGATCTATGAGGTTAGTATCTTGTGAATATGAATTGATATTATATGCTTATACTATGCATGTGTTTATGTTATGGACAGGTAATGTTGAAGGATACATTAGAAAAATGAAAGCAGTGTGCTCTGCGACACGTTGGGACAAGCATGGATAGTAAAAAGACACTAGAAACAAGGTTGCTTGGTAGAGACAATGTGGTCTTTGGATGTGCAGTAATGGTGTTGTGTACATGTTGCATAAGCAGCATTGTGTACATGTTGTATATGCGGTGTTGTATACGTATGGTGTTGTTTACATGTTGTATATGTGGTGTTGTGCATGTATGGTGTTGTGTGCAAGTTGTATATGCAGTGTTGTGTACATATGGGGTTGTATACATGTTGTACATGTGGTGTTGGGTACATATGGTGTTGTGTGCATGTTTTATAGGTGGTGTTGTGTATATATGGTTGACGTGGTGTTGTGTGCATGTTGTATAGGTGGTGTTGTGTATATATGGTAGACGCGGTGTTGTGTGCATGTTGTGTTGTGTAAACTTTGTGCCGATGGTGTTGTGTACACTTTGCGCAGGTGGTGCTGTGTACATGTGGTGTTGTGTACACGTTGTGCAGGGACTGCAATGTACAAGTGGTATTGTGTACAAGTTGTACATGTTGTGTCATGCACATGTAGTGCGTTATGTGTATTGTGTAGTCGTTGTATCGTGACATGTGTATTTGTTGTGTTGTACTCCGCGTAGGTGTATGTATTTAGTTGCACACTAGGTGTAGGTGTATGTATTGTGTGGGGTTGTACACCGTTGTGTGGGTGTATGTGTGTGATGTACACTATCTATATGTGTACATGGTTGAAGAGAAGGCACTGGGGGCTTGTTGGGTGTGGAAACTAATCTAGTGTATGTACGGAAAGGAAAAGGGACAAAGGTAGAAGAAAAGAGCCAATTCAAAGATAAGTATTAATATTTTATTTCAATTTTAATTATACATGCAATCTATGAATCTGATTTATGATGATTTCATGTGATCTATGATTTTGATTATGATGGTTGAGTTTTGAGCTAACCAGATGTGATACGTCATACATGATGATTTGATCAAAGAGTTAGTTTGACTCGCTGTGATGGGAAGTAAATAGAATTGCAAGTGTACATATTTCAATTCTAGAAATTATGTTGTAGATTTGCAATTGCTCATGAAGTTTTAATCAAAATCAGAAAACACAAACCTACTCTAATGCTCTGCATACATTAATTCACAATTTATAACAAAAATCTCAGATATGAAATAAGAAATAACACAGATGCACACAATATTTTTCCAGGGGAAAACAATCTGCTAAAATCCTCAATGTCTACTTGCATTAATATGATGAATAGATATGTATTACAATTGATTTGCTCAAGTTAGCACAACCTACAAGTGCATAACCTATTTCTCTGCTCACTGAGTAGCTCTGACCAAGACTTAGCCAATTTCTACCTCTACTTGAGCCTCTATTTCCTTACGTAATTCCCGAGGAAAATATGCCCCTTTTAATTAGGAATTTCCTCCAAAATGCTTGTGCAATTCCTCAAGGTTGATCACTTGACCTCACGCAACACCTCTACACTCAACTAGTTTACAACTTTTTGTTAACTGCCTTGGAAACTTCACCACAACTGCATAACTCATATTATTTGTTTGCATGAGCTAATTATTAGTTGATTCATCAGTTAACTAGATGATCTATGAGTTAAACTGATGTCCCACTACTTAACTGACCACCAACTAGTTCTATTAACAATCAGAACTAGTTTAATTGATTACAACGGAAATTAAATCAACCTAGGCTTCTAAAATATAGGAATCACTACATAAAACTGAACTTCATGCCCCTAACTCATATTAACTGAGCTAACGGAGTGATAAGAGCCATGTCACCTCAGTTAACTCCTCCAAGTTGTTTGTTGATCTAGAATTTCATTTTTACTTTTTTTCCAATTTAATTAAGGCAAAATCAAATTGAGATTTTCTTGCTACATTTTTCAATACTTTTTAGTCTAATGGAAATTATGTCCTTGGTACAGGAAAGCATGGGAAATACCCGGTTTGGGTGGTTGAAACTGACTACAAGAATTAGCAGCAACGACAAAAGGAATTGAAACAGGCAACAATATGATTTCAAAGCATTCAGGAGCAGAGCCATTGTGGGACACTGGTACCCAACAGTGTCCATTGATTTCCATGAGCTATGGTCAGTATGATAGTTTGGAGGCAAGGATATGCCTTGCTTTTTGGACCTTCCAATGTGAGAAAACCTTGCCAAGGGATGGATTTCCCAAGTGACTATGTCGCAGAGAAGGGGATGCCAACGAAACTTGGAAGGTGTGTGACTGCACAGAAGGGGGTGACTGGATTATCCAAGCGGAAGGGAGGGTAGGGGAATGAATTTGTTTTTTTCACTAGCATTTCCAGATGGAACCATAAGCACATTGGGAGTGTTCCCTGGAACAATGAGTCGGTAATTGTTCACTAAGGGAACAAGTAGTGCAAGAATCGTAGCACTAGACATTGGATGCATGTTTGACTTTGGTAGTGGATTTTAGACTTCCTAGGAAGGAGGTGAATCCTGGTATTTCTTTGAGGCTGGAGGTGTGAGCCTCTGGATTCATTTGTTACCGATGCAAGCAACGTATCCTTTGATTTGCTGGTTAGAGAAAATGTGCATTTGTGTTTATAAAGCTCCATAGATAGTATGATTATTTGATGGTTGAAGCAAATGCACATAAGTATATGTGGTTGTTATTGTAAATACCATAATGAGTTGTGTTAAAAAGCTCCAGTAAGCGGTATGTTGTTTTGTTTTCAGCAGAGGTCATTGTAAATACTACAACGAGTTAGGTTATAAAGCTCCATAGGCAGTATGTTTTATTTTCAACGATTTGTTGGTCATAGGTGTTATAGAACACCAAGGACGGTGTTCCCCCAAGCGGGAGGGGTTTGTAACAGCCCCTAGTTAATTTTTCATTTAAAAAAATATAAGACCAAGGTCATGGGACATGTATTCCAAGCTGAATGGTGGGAAAAACATCCTAGTGGGTGTCACTTTCGGTTTATCAATGGTTATGGAAATTGACAAAGGGAAAGAGGTAATAATTGGCATTTATTTATGAAAATAAAGGAAAATAAGAGAAAAGGAAGATGAAAGGACACAAATTTTCATGAGAGGGGAAAATGAGGAAATAGAGGCCTCAATGATAAAAAGGATTATGAGGATTAGTTCATGGCTTTTGTCAATTGGGCCTTTTGACAATTTTGGGTGGAGCTCTCTTTTATTCTCTCATTCTCTCATACTCTTGCACACTTAGAGAAATCTTGGAGAATTCTTGGAGCATGCTTGGAGCACTTTAGCATTCACTTGGATTTGGATAAACAAGGCAGAGGAAAGCAGGAACATGAAAGGGAACAAGTGGATCAACAGCTACAGCTGGATTTCTTTGCAGGTAACAAGTTGCATGTGTGATTTCCTTGTTGATTTATGGATGCATGCGATTATCTAGTTATGTGTTGTCATTGGCATGGAGGATTTCTTGGATTGACAGTGGGTTTAGCCTTGCCTTTCCATTTCCAGGATAGCCATGGTGGTGTGGGTTTTTCCACTTGATTGTTTTCCGATTAGTGCTCATAATTCCTTATGGCTATGGGTTGGAACAAATGCTTTAGAAGCCATGGAACAACTTGAGATGAGTCACTAGCCCTGGAGCCTAGGTTGGGACAAACACTCTAGAGCCTTTGGTGGGTTGAGTTACTAGTCCCTAGAGCCCAGTTGGAAAAATGCTTGAGCCCTGGAAGGTTGTGGGTTGAGTTACTAGTTCTTGGAGCCCTTGACATCTTAGGTAGAGATCGATATGGTTGATTTTAGTGATATCCGACCATGAGGTGGAACCATTGGTTGAGGGTTGAGGTGGGTTGGCCTCTGGAAGCCCTGGTTTTGTTTATTCCATGAGATCCGAAATTCATGCTTGGAATATGGCGCGGGGGTGATTGGCTAAAAGAAATATTTGGTTCAACCCAATCTATGGTAAGGTGGTACATGGAAGTCCCTGACTTGGTTGGCATTTTCATATGTTAATATCAAGTATTTTCCTATTATCATCTATGAACACATGTGTTGATTATGATGGTTATCTAATGGTTGCCTTGCCATGTTTCATATGTTGTTTATTTGATGGTCATATGTTGGTTATATGATGTATATGGTCAATGGATCTTGACATGTTTGATGAATATATGAATGGTTGATGAATGCATGGACTAACAAGTGTTATTACAACTAGCTGGAGAGGGTTTAAAGCCACCTTGGTGATTCTCAAACAAATCTCAGACTATTATGATCATATATGCATTTATGACCTATAACTTACATGTTTGCCATGTGTTTGACGAAATACCTAGTTTGTTCTGTTCAGTCTAGGTCAAGTTTGTATGTTTTGCACTGTCGTCATGTAACTTATGCTTATGGAAAGTTTCAGGAAGTTTTGAGCAGTGGTATGGACGTTGGCCTTAAAAGGTGACATTGATCTCAGGAGCACATGAAATGAACTTGTTACCACCAAAATAGGACCCTGATAGGATGCTGATCAGACTATCTCAGTGTAACTATTTCAAACCAATCTTTTAGCTAAGGCTTAGCCTCCTTAGCCTGAGAGGGCTCTCTGAAAGGGTTAATGGTATTGATTAAAGATATGGATAGATGACTAACTCTATGGTTTGTGATTTTATATGTTTATAGATTGGAAGATGGAGACTTGCTAACATTGGGCTATGGAGTCAGTGATAGAGATAAGGATAACAAATAGCTCTTCTTATAAAACTGAGGCTTGTATATACTTCGATGAAAGAGTGACACATTCAAGAAAGTCTCAATAACTTGAAGTTCATAGGAGTCAGAGCATGTGGGCATGAATTCTGAGTAATGATACATCAAGGTATTCAAAAGGAAATAATTTAAAGTGATAGATCAGAGTTTAATACCTAAAGGAAGTCAGAGCATGAGTAACCATGAATACTAAGTAATAAGTATTAAAACATTGAAGAAAAACATCCAAAGATAGGACCCAAGAACTCAATTCACCATAGTTTAACACTTAAAGGAAGTCAGAGCATGTTCCTCCATGAATTCTTAGTAATAAGCATTAAGACTATGTAAGTAAAGCATATCAAAGATAAATTGTCAAGCTCACTGAAGTACACTAAGAATCTCAGCTTCAGAAAAGTCCAACTGCTCCTGTATATATCAATCCCTGCATAGCATTTACAAAAGTAGTCTTTTTCTCTAACATTTTCCAACTTTGTACATTAGTTCTTCTCCCATATATAAATTTCATGTAGATTCCTTCCTCCAACATGAGGGGAATTCGAATTCCTCCTAATTTGACACCTATTGACACTTAAAACTAACTATTTAATACAAAGGACAACTAACTAGGAGTTCTAGAGACCTAATACAACTAGGAGTGTAACTCCTTATTATGATTACAACAACCTTATCTAAAAATTTAAAACATTATTTGACACCTAAAACTCCATGAAGTCGAATTCCAGCTAGCCCTTGATGACTCATCCCTTTGCTGTTCCTAGAAACTAGGAGACTGTCCCTTGCTCTGTTTTGGCTGAAAAATAGGTCTTGGGACAGAGCTCATAACTTCTCATAAAAACTGTATTTGGAAAAACTGAAGGAGGATTTTTTGAAACAATCCATGCTAAACAAAAACCTCCCTTGGATTTTTGAAACATCTTTCCTACCGCCCAGAATGAGTCTTTGAAAAACAGGTGATAAACAAGAGAAATATGTTTGTGAAAAACTGCACCTACAGCAATTTCGTAGTGCAAGTTTTTTCATCCATTTCTCCCAGATCATAATGGATTTGAAGAAAATAAAAGAGGTTTTTCTATTTCATTAGGTTATAAATAAAAACCTCTTTCAATTTTCCAAAATATTCTTTCAGTTGCTCTAGAGACCTCCTGGAAGTTGACTACTTAAAACAGTTTTTCTCTTGAAAAAGGTTGCTTCAGTGATTTCGTAGCGCAAGGTTTGGTATGTGTATATGTCTTCATTTCTTGAATTTACCTTTTTATTAGGGCTCAAACTTCTCAAGTGATATTATTACACCTCTGCAACAACATCCCTTTCAAAATAATCCTCTCTTTCTTTCAAGGTAGATCCTCAAAAACAAAACTGTCACCTTCAGCAGTTTCGTAGCGCGCTAAGAAACTGTTGTGTGAGTCAAAAACACATAGTTCTCTTTTTTAAAATTATCTTTCTTGGGATTTCAGTGACTGCAGATATAATCTATGGAGAGATTGGTAATTCAAGCACTCCAACCTTTGAATTAAATCCTGTGAAATTGGAAGCAAATTCTTTGGTGACTTGCATGTGACCTCCTTGAAGTTTTTCGCAGAATCTCCAACAGCCAACCTGTTTGAAAGCTTGTTCAATATTAGGAACCTGCCTGACCTATGATCCTTTTTTTCTGTAAACAACTCCATGGAATTCCTGCAAGATGAAAATTGAAAGACCTTGCACCATCTTAATCTCGATCATTACCTCGCTTGAAATGAAAAGGGAAGCTACTTCATTTGGACTTCAAAGAATTCTGATTAAGTGCTTGTCAATTTGCTTCTCATAGATGAACCCATACATAATCATAACTGAACATACTTGGTTCCTTTTTTGAAATTTGAAACTTGAGTGCACCAAGATACCTAACGAACCTAATGATAAGAATGAGCAGTTGAATGTGATAGGCAAGGTGTATGGATTGACAATTGATGATGAAAATCTAACAAATTCTAGTAGATTTGACAGTTGGATGACATTTGACATGGATCTGCATGAATCCCTGATTTCGTAGCACAGCCAATGCAAATTCTAGGTTTTGCGCTACGAAAACACCTAGACAGTTTCGTTTCGCATAAGAACTTTGAAATAGGATTGACATATGGAACTTAGGTGTGATGTGAGACCAGTGATGGATGAAAACGGAGTGTTGACCTTTATTTAAACATACCAACAAGACTCCTAGGACTTAGACACTAAAGCAAACATGGAAAAATTAAAATCGGACTAACATCTAACCTTTACAATCAAACTGATGTGAACAATTTAGAAATTGTTTCCTAAGTGATAACAGAATTGAAGATTTTAGGTCACAACCGCTGACAACTAGACTTGTGAGTGGAGATGGAGGCTAACAACCACATGCATGCCTTGTTGTGGGTGCGGTTAGGGGTTAGGTCAGTGAAAAATTAGTTCCACCTTAGGGTTTTATTATTAGAGGTTGTGGACTGAATTCTGGGTGACCCAGTGTCTAGAGGGATGTCTGTAAATTGTCAGTGTGTCGGTTGGTAGGCCCCACTTCCATAACTAGAACTTAGAGGTCGGGTCATGTCATAATAGCTCTTTGTCTCATGTTTACCCTCACAGACTAGTGAAATTGGGTAAATATGGGAGGGGTGGTTACATCAAGCTCCTTCCCACCCCACTTTCCCTCCTCCCTCCACCTCCTCCCAGCCCCTCTCTCTCCCACTCCCTGTCCCTCTCATCCCACCTCCTCCTGCCAACCCCTCCCTTCACCTCGCCCCATGCCCCTCCCTCTCACCCCACCTACCCTCCACCTGTCATTCATCCCCTTCCCCCTTGCCCCACCTCCCATCTAGCTCCCTTCATCCAACACCTCTTCCCTCTTCTCCTCACTGCCCCCAAACCCCTCCCTCTCCATCTCACCCCACCTCCCTCCGACCTTTCACCCCCATTCTCCTCCCTCCCTCTCACCCCACCTCTCGTTCCCTCCCCCCCTTCCTCCTTCCCATTCAACGTCACTCCTTGTACCTCTCACCTCACTTCCCTCTCCCTCTCCCTCTCATTCAATGACAATATAATAATAATAAGAGTTTGAAAGGGTTTCCCTGTAGTGGGTTTGATATGGTCTCCGACCAATCTTAGTGTCTCTATGTGTGAAAGGTTTTCTTCTATTGTTCCTTTATGTTCTGTTGCATTAATGATGATAATGTTCTTTCTATGTCATTGCATATGTTATTGAATAATGTTGTGAAACTGAATAATGATATGATGCTATGGGGTGAATTTAATATGCAAATGAATAGATGCAGTTATCTAAAGCAAAGAACAATATATCCCTAAGAAAATTTAACATAGTATCAGAGTTGGGCTGAAGTAAAGTCATTGAGATCACCCCTATGAACACACCATTGATGGAAGCAAGAGAATATTGAGGGGACTTCAAAGAATACTAGGGTTTGATGGAAACCCTAAGCAATCTGTTTATTAGGGTTTGATGGATATTACAAGTTCAGTGTTTGGAAGAAACCCTGGATTATGTCAAAGACTTGAGATATGCAATATAGAAACCCTAGGATGATCAATGTGAAGATATTCTAATGCTTGTGACAAGTTTCATGTAGAACTAGATGTGATAGTCTCAATTAGGCCTGGTTGTTAATGAAGTAAGTTGACATATATTAAAGGCATTAATGTTATGTGGGAAATGGATAGTAATGACCCTTGAAGGCTAGTTCAATATGGAGTTGATCTCCTCTCATTAAAGATAAGTACCTTTTAGATTTATGCTACCTCTTTGTGATTCTATTCCTATTTGGGTTTGTTGCTTTGATTATTACTTATACTTCTTGCATATATATTTGAGTATTTAGATAATTATAACCTCCTCATTGTTAATTTTTCTAAGGGCATATTGATATTTTCTTGGAAAATTGCATTCCTATATACTTTTCATCATTTACATATTCATTCACCCCAATATAACTTAACGGCATTAACACTTATTTAGAAAGAACAACATCAACAATAATGCAATAGAAATAAAAGGAACATTAGAAGAAAAGCACACACACACATAGAGACACCAGGATTGGTCAGAGACCAGGGAAAAACCCCACAACAGGGGGAACACATGATTCTTCTTCTTCTTCTTCTATTAGATTTCAATAATTATCTAGCTGAGATACAAAGTACAATGAGATACATCAACATGCCTTCGATCGCCAACCCAAGTCAGTTCACAACTACGTTTGTGAATTGACATTTGATAAACCAAGAAAGTTTCTATTGTACCATTGTTGCAAGAAACAAATGCATCATCAAGCATTATCAACTTTGTTTGAACTATATTAAGTAGATCATGATGTCTAGGGGATGAGCTATCCACCACTGATGTATCAAAGTCATATCAATGTACATTAAGTGCCATATCATAACTACCATAAAGTAAGCCTTATTTTACCATGCCACTTATATACACATTAAGGGTGTCTATGATTCATAGGCATGTGCATACCATGTCTACCTATTGTATAGATCATAAGAGTGTCTGCCTTGACATATAAATTTTGTCTGTCGTGTCATACAACCATACCATACATACCATGGTTGCCATGAAGAGTCTAGACATATCCTCACTGCCATGAAGAGCTTAGCCATACCCTATCTACCATGACATATACAACCATACCATACATACCCGGTCTGCCATGAAGAGCCTAGCCATACCCTGTCTACCATGAAGAGCCTATCCATACCCCATATGCCATGAAGAGCCTAGTCATACCCTGGTGGGAGGCAAACATATGAACCAACCATATTTGCAAGGATGCCAATATGTAATGTTGCAAAGATGCCAATGTGTAATTGAAATGATGCAAATACATATAACAACGCGATGACCCAAAAATGATCTCACGACATATATGATGCGAAGTCATGACTGTAACATATATATGCGGTGCCAGGACTTTAATATATAGGCGATGCCATAACTGTTATTTAAATATGATGCCAAGACTATGTGCGATGTATAAGACATATGCAATGATTCTAAGATGTACGCCAAGATTGTATGTGATATATAACACTAATGTGACGACTGTAATATGTATGCCATGATTGTATGTGATACAAATGTGAAGACTGTAATATGTGTGCTAGGATTTTATGCGATACAAATGCGATGACTGTAGAATACATAAATTAACTAAGATTTCGATGTTGCTTAGAGCATACATATACCTACAATG
The DNA here is from genome assembly GCA_000404065.3 of Pinus taeda. Lineage (NCBI taxonomy): Eukaryota > Viridiplantae > Streptophyta > Pinopsida > Pinales > Pinaceae > Pinus > Pinus taeda. The sequence continues at coordinate 4,323 of APFE031589783.1, read as the reverse complement.
TCATATAATTGAGATGAAAATGATTGATGTGAGAGTTCCATATGATTACTGTGATCAAGATCGAAGGATCAATCCCATATGAAAGACCTGTAACATGCCAAGTGAAACATGTTCCAAGAGGGGCTATGTTATCAAAAGATTTCAACATCGAGACATTGAGCTAGCGAGCCGTCGGAACCCATATCAACACTAACCATAACGATGAACCCTTTAATGAAGAGTGAAAAACTTAGTTAGAAAAAAGATATGATGCCTAGTCAAAACATAGATGTGATGCGTAGTCACTACAGAGATGCGATGTTTTTTCTGCCTGTCTTCCTTCTCAGTGAATCACAAAGATATTATTTATATAGTATCTGATAAGGTCCCTTATATGAGGTCGACATTAAGACATGGTTGGAAATTTAAATTTGAATTTCCCATTAATTTATATATTATTCAAATTCCCTTATAAATATTTATTCAAATAATTCTTTTGACTAATATAATCCTTCACAGGTCTCAAGGGGTTACTTTTGGAGGCTTAGGGTTTCCCTTAGGGGAAATACATCACGAAGCTGCCAAATTTCAACACTCCCTCTCAACTAGGGACAAATTTCATCAGTATCATAGATCTCTTCTCATCATAGTTGTATCATTACGTATCTAAAGAGGAAGACAAACATCAATATCGTCCAAAAGAAGAGGAATCCATCACCAATGGTAGGGGATATCAATCCTCAAAACCTACTATTCCCGAAGACATATCTCATGAGTGCTTGGAGGTGTACAAACCAAGTTGATTATGATGCAGGTGTTCTACCACATGACTCTTGAGTGTCATTGTTGGGAAGATTAGTGGACAATAGGATGGGTGAGATATTGTATTGATCAATATAGTGTGGAATATGCTTGCTCCCCTATGCTATGACTCTTATTGCTTGACATGGGGTGGAAGATGTTTGCTCCCCTATGAGATGGCTTGAGGTGAGAATGTCCCATAGGACCTTCCTCATTGTCATTGGATTCCAGGTTGAGATGTGCTCCCCGTTGTTGTTTCAGGTTGAGATGTGTTACCTGATGTTGTTTAGGATTGAGATAAGTTCTTCGATGTTGTTGATGTGAATTGAGGGTGGTAGCTTAAACTCCTCTGCAATGTCAAATTCTTCTTCTTATAGATTCAAGAATCTGCAACATATGAGCAAAGACAATCAAGAGATTAGCAAGGATAATCAGAAATGAGCTGAGATGAGCAAAGATGAATAATGTTGACATTTGATAGCAAGATACTTGCAATGATTACGTGACGCAGTTGGAATTTCTCCCTAGCTAAGAGAGAGTGTTAATTTGGCAGCTTAGTGACAAATTCTAATCATGGGACTAGATTCCTCTTTTCAAGATGACCAATTTTGTCTATTTAGGCGCTCAATTTGGACAAGGGAAAGTGTATTTTTGAGGAAAAATCCACATGTGCACAAAATGATAGGTCGACCTAAAAGAGAAATTGGACACCCATGGATGGCTATAAATACAAGTCAAGTGACCCTAATTTGGACATCATCATCATGATTATTCTTCTTTCTTTGTGTTTGGCTCATACAGGTCTCAAGCGACGTTGCAGAGATTGCCTCGTACAGGTCTCTGCGTGCGGTTGGGACCTAGGGTTTGAATTTTACAGTTGACCACAGATTTCATCAGTTGACCATAGAGTTCGACAATTTACTGCATATAGTGACTGGTTAATCGTAGGCTTTTGAATCATGGTTTTGATCATTAGCATTGTTGGGTTCATCTCATGGACATTGTTTAGTTGATTTTGCTGGATATGATTATGATTGAAGATATGAATCGTTGTACTCTCTTTCTTTGAATCATTCAATGGCAATCTAATAAGAAGAAGAATTTGAAAGGGTTTTCCCCATAGTGGGTTTTCCCTGGTCTCCGACCAATCCTGATGTCTCTATGTGTGAATGTTTTTCTTCTATTGTTCATTCATGTTTCACTGCATTGATGATGATATTGTTCTTTCTATGTAATTGCATATGTTGCTGAATAATGTTGTAAAACTAAATAATGATATGATGTTATGGGGTGAATTTAATATGCAAATGAAGAAATGCATTATCTAAAGCAAAGAACAATATAGCCCTAAGAAAATTTAATAATAATTAGGTAGGATTTTTGGCATTATGGAAAGGTTTGGAGATCGCTATTACAAAAGGTATAAGAAAACTAAAGGTTCTTAGTCATAAGGAAGATCTCCAAATCGACCCACACACACGCATATTCCTTTTTTTAAAAGCATGCTCTAAGTTTATAATATATAATTGACATTATAAATTAAAAATAAGGTTTTAAGAACACACTATGCAAGATTATTCAATATTTACATGAATTCTTTACCAATAGTGCAATGATTATGGATTAATTACTCACAATACATTACATAGGTCATACCATCAGTGTTTCATTAAGATGATACAACTTCTAGTTTTATTTTTAACATGTAAGGTTAACTAGATTACAAAATGAAGAAATACAAAATATAAAATTTAGACAATGTGATATTACATCAATCAAAGAATGGGTACATCCATTAATGTATTAATTTTTTAGCTTATTAAACATTTTCCATGCTACCTTTAGTTTACGCAGTACGTTTAATCCAACATATGATTTTGTTTACTTTTAAATTATGTGGTACAACCAAAGTGGCAAGTTTATTAATATTTCGTTGTATGTCATTTTGTAATCAATGCATCATAACACCTAGCCTTTTGCTTTGTTGTCGTCTTCCTCGCCGATTCTCAATGGATTTCGGCTCGGGAGGGGCCCCTCCCCCTGGAAACAAGGAGGTCACCTTTCGTGCTTTGATTTTGATGCTTAAAACTAATCCCAGGCCAAAGGAGCATCAAAAGAAATTTGTTAAAAAGGATGAGAATATTTCGTTGGTTACTCTCCCTCTGGGCTTTCGAAAGACCTCTTTGACTTTCTCTAACAAAGCCTTGCTTGGGAAATTCATGGGCATGTGACCCTCACCCATGTCCATTAAACATTGGTCTAACAAAGCCTGGAAATCCATGATGAAAGGAAACCTAGATTTACTTGCAGTGGGCAATGGCTTTTTTGTCTTTCTCTTCAAGTTGTAACGAGGAATTTCAATATGGATGAGGATATTCCTGCCATCGTGCCTATCTAGGTCAAGATTTCTCACTTTCCCCTGTCGACTTGTTGGATTGATGAATTCTTAAAGACCATTAGAAATGGTGTAGGAAGGTTTCTAGATCACACAAAACATAAAGGCCAACAATTTTCATGTGCCAAAATATGCATAGAAGTGGACCTTGAGAAAGTTATCCCCTTTGAGATTGTTCTGACCCAAGGAGAATGGAAACATATCCAACCACTTGACTATGAGAAACTTTCGTTTAAGTGTTAGCGTTGCCATGAATATGGCCACTTCAACTGTGACTATAAAAAATATCAGGCTGGAATTGGAGAAGGAATGAGATCTACACAAGAAAATCAATGGTACACGCAAAAGAGGGGGGAAAATTGAGGGAAAGGTGGGATCAATAACTCTAAATCTTCTTGGAAGACCTTCTTGGCAAATTAGATCTTTTGGATGTTACTCTAAAAGATGGAATATACTTGGTCCAATTATCGAAGTAGTTCTGAGCACATAGTGGCTCATTTGGATTGTTTCTTCATTCACAATGATTGGTTAATCCTCCATCCACCTCCTTCCAACCCCTCACTCTCCCTCTCACCCGACTTCCTCCCCCCAACTCCCTCCCTCTCCCTCTCACCCCACCTTGCCCTCCTTCCTATAGTCACCTCCCACTAATCCCATCCCTGTCCCTCTCCCACCAACCCCTCCATCCACCTCCTCTCCCCCTCATCTCCCCTACCCCTCCCACTCCATCTCACCCTACCCCTCCCACTCCATCTCACCCCACCTCCCCCATGCTTCTCCCTTCCTCTCTCCCTCCAAAACTTGACTCCACCTCCACCTACCCCTCACTCCACTCGACCTCTCCTCCACCCTTGCTCCTCCATCTACCTCCCACCGTGCCTCCCCACCTACCCTCCACCCGCATCTCCATCTGCTCCCCCCTTGCCCTACCTCCCATCCACCTCCTCTCCCTCTCCCTCTCACCCTATCTCCCCAACCCACCTCGTCTCCCCCTTCCTCCTTTTCCTTCCACCCCACTTCTTGTCCCTCTCACCCTAACCCCTCCATCCACCTCCTCTCCCCCTCCTCTCCCCAACCCCTCCTGCTCCATCTCACCCTAACTCCCCCATGCTCCTCCCTTCCTTTCTCCCTCCAAACCTCGACTCCAC
>APFE031589775.1:0-14723 GCA_000404065.3 Pinus taeda | reverse complement strand
TTATATATAGATATTAAGTTATATATATAAATTATATATAAATATTAAGTTATATATAAATATAAGTTTTATAAATATTAAGTTATATAGTCATTAGGTTATATAAATATTAATGTTATATAGATATTAGGATTTATGATATTAATATTATTTTATATATTAGGTTTTATAAATATTAATATTAATTTAGATTTTAGGTTATATAAAGATTATGTTTTATAGATATTAATTAAATGATATTAATTTATAAAAATTAAAAATAAAAGTTAAAATTAAGTTTCATTATTAATCTTTTTTGCCGACCTGTGCTGTTCCTTCATTATTCATTTTCATGAGTATTTATTTCTTCCATCCTGCTCTTCTTTCATCATCTTTCTCTTAACCCTGATGACGGATCCCATTTGGGATTAGAAATGTTGGTGTAAAAATTCTCTTACTGTGGATTCTCCAATCAAAGACTCAAATAGTTTAAAATAGTTCAAATAAATTTAAAAACAATTTAAAATGCTTTCAAATGCTTTAAAAACAATTTTAAAATTCTTTAACAACAATCTAAAACGCTTTAAAGTACTTTAAAATGTTTTACACTCCTCTCAAAACAATTCAAAATACTTTATAAAAACAATCTAAAATGTTTTAAAAACGGTTCACAATGCTTTAAAAATGATTTACAAATAATTTAAAATTGATTAGACAACCTAACAATTGTTTTAAGGAACAATTTTAAATGATTTAAAATGTTAAAACAATTTTTAAAATGCGTTCAAAAAACAATTTAAATGTTTTTAAATAATACTTTAACAATGCTTTAAAAACAATTAAATACTTTTAAAAATATTTCAAATTATTTAAGGAAACAATTATAATTATTTTAAATTTTTTTAAAAAACAATTTAAAATGCTTAAGAAAAAATTTAAAATGCTTTAAAAGCAATTTTAAATGCTTTAAAAACAACTTTATATATTTTTTTTAAAACAATTCAAAATGCTTTAAAAACAATTTGAAATGCTTTAAAAACAATTTAAAATACTTTACAAATAATTCAAATTGCTTTATGAACAATTTAAAATGATTTTAAAATTCTTTAAAAACAATTTAAAATGCTTTAAAAATAAGTTTTAGTGCTTTAAGAACAATTGAAAATGCTTTAAAACCCTTTTAAAATGTTTTAAAAACACTTTTAAATGCTTCAAGAGAGATTTAAGATGCTTTAAAAACAATTAATAATGCTTTAAAAATAGTTTACAATGCTTTAGAAACAAATTAAAATACTTCAAAAATAATTTAAATTGCTTTAAGAACAATTTTGAACGGTTTTTAAATGCTTTAAAAGCAATTTAAATTGATTTAAAATGCTTTAAAAATAAGTTAAAGTGCTTTAGAAACAACTTAAAATGATTTAAGAACAATTTTAAATGCTTTAAAAATAATTTTAAATGATTTTGAAATGTTATAAAAACAATTAAAAATGCTTTAAAACCTTTTAAAATGTTTTAGTAATAATTTAAAATTCTTTAAAAACAATTTAAAATGCTTTAAAAACAATTAGAAATGACTTAAAAATGGTTTTAAAATCTTTTTAAAACATCTTAAAATGGTTTAAAAATAATTTAAAATGTTTTAAAGACATTTTTAAATGCTTTGAAAATAGTTTTAAATACTTCAAAAACCATTTCAGACGCTTTAAAATGAATTTAAAATGCTTAGAAAATAATTTTAAAAGCTTTAAGGTGCTTTAAAATGTTTTTAAAATGCCTTAAAAACAACTTAAAATTCTTTAAAAGCAATTTAAAATGGTTTTGAAACAATTTAAAATGATTTAAACATAGTTTAAAATAGTTCAAATAAATTTAAAAACAATTTAAAACGCTTTCAAATGCTTTAAAAACAATTTTAAAATGCTTTAACAACAATCTAAAATGCTTTAAAGCACTTTAAAATATTTTAAACTCCTCTCAAAACAATTTAAAATACTTTATAAAAACAATCTAAAATGTTTTAAAAACGGTTCACAATGCTTTAAAAACAATTTACAAATAATTTAAATCAAAAATAATTTAAATTGATTTAAGAACAACCTAAATTGTTTTAAGAACAATTTTAAAGGATTTAAAATGTTTTAAAAACAATTTAAAACGCTTCAAAAACAATTTAAAATGTTTTAAAAATAGTTTACAATGATTTAAAAACAATTTAAAATATTTTTTAAAATAATTTCAAATTACTTTACCGATTACAATTATAAAAATTATTTTAAAATTTTTTAAAAACAATTTAAATGCTTTAAAAACAATTTAAAATGCTTTAAGAACAATTTAAAATGCTTTAAAAGTAATTTTAAATGCTTTAAAAACAACTTTATATTTTTTAAAAATATTCAAAATGCTTTAAAAACAATTTAAAATACTTTAAAAATAATTCAAATTGCTTTATGAACGATTTATAATGATTTTAAAATTCTTTAAAAACAATTTAAAATGTTTTAGAAAAAATTTAAAATGCTTTAAAAACAATTTAAAATGCTTTAAAAATAGTTTACAATGCTTGAAAAACAAATTAAAATACTTTACAAATTGTTGTTAAAGCATTTAAAATTGTTGTTAAAGCATTTAAAATTGTTTTTAATACATTTAAAATTGTTCTTAAAGCATTTTAAAAGGGTTTTAAAGCATTTTCAATTGTTATTAAAGCACTAGACTTATTTTTAAAGCATTTTAATTTTTTTCTAAAACATTTTAAGTTGCTTTTAAAGAATTTAATTGTTATTAAAGCACTAGACTTATTTTTAAAGCATTTTAATTTTTTTCTAAAACATTTTAAGTTGCTTTTAAAGAATTTAAAATCATTTTAAATTGTTCTTAAAGCAATTTAAATTATTTTTAAAGTATTTTAAGTTGTTGTCAATGCATTATAACCTATTTTTAAAGCATTTTAAACCGTTATTAAAGCATTTTAAATTGTTTTTAAAGCATTTTGAACTGTCCTTCAAGCATTTTAAATTGTTTTTAAGACATTTTAAATTATGTTAAAATCATTTAAAATTGTTCTTAAAGCAATTAAATTGTTTGTAAATTGTTTTTAAAACATTGTGAACCGTATTTAAAACCTTTTAAATTGTTTTTAAAGTATTTTAAATTGTTTTCAAAGCATTTTAAAGTACTTTAAAGCGTTTTAAATTGTTGTTAAAGCATTTAAAATTGTTTTTAAACTATTTTTGAACTCTTTTAAACTGTGTTTAAAGCAGTTTAAATTGTTTTTAAAAAATTTTAAGTTGTCTTTAAAGCATTTTAAAGCACGTTAAAGCTTTTAAAATTGTTTTTGAAACATTGTAAATTCATTTTAAAGTGTCTAAAATGGTTTTTAAAGTATTTAAGACTATTTTCAAAGCATTTAAAAATGTCTTTAAAGCGTTTTATATTATTTTGAAACCATTTTAAAACATTTTAAAAATATTTTAAAAGCATTTCTAATTATTTTTAAAGCATTTCTAATTGTTTTTAAAGCATGTTAAATTGTTTTTAAAGAATTTTAAATTATTATTAAAACATTTTAAAAGGTTTTTAAAGCATTTTAAGATGTTTTAAAGGCATTTTTAAGTATTTTAAAACATTTTTAATTGTTTTTAAAACATTTCAAAATCATTTAAAATTGTTCTTAAAGCATTTTAAGTTGTTTCTAAAGCACTTTAACTTATTTTTAAAGCATTTGAAAACCGTTCAAAATTATTCTTAAAGCAATTTAAATTATTTTTGAAGTATTTTAATTTGTTTTTAAAGCATTGTAAACTATTTTTAAAGCATTATTAATTGATTTTAAAAGCATCTTAAATTGCTCTTGAAGCATTTAAAATTGTTTTTTAAAACGTTTTTAAAGGGTTTTTAAGCATTTTCAATTGTTCTTAAGAACTAAAACTTATTTTAAAGCATTTTAAAGTTTCTAAAGCATTTTAAATGTTTTTAAAGAATTTTAAATCATTTTTAATGTTCATAAAGCAATTTTATTATTTTTTAAAGTATTTTAAATTGTTTTTAACGCATTTAAATCGTTACTAAAGGATTTCAAATTGTTTTTAAGCATTTTGAATTGTTTTTTAAAAAATATTTAAAGTTGTTTTTAAGCATTTTAATTGCTTTTAAAGCATTTTGAATTGTCTTAAAGCATTTTAATTGTTTTAAGCATTTAAATTGTTTTTAAAAAAAATTAAAAAAATTATAATTGTTCTTAAAGTAATTTGAAATATTTTAAAAGTATTTTAAATTGTTTTTAAAGCATTGTAAACTATTTTTAAAACATTTTAAATTGTTTTTGAAGCGTTTTAAATTGTTTTAAAAACATTTTAAATTGTTCTTAAAACAATTTAGGTTGTTCTTAAATCAATTTAAATTATTTGTAAATTGTTTTTAAAGCATTGTGAACCGTTTCTAAAACATTTTAGATTGTTTTTATAAAGTATTTTAAATTATTTTGAGAGGACTTTAAAACATTTTAAAGTACTATAAAGCTTTTTTTTTTTTTTTTTTTGGGTAAAGACTAATCTACTTATATTAGAAAAACTGTAAAAATATATACAAAGAGGTTTAGACCTCTGAGAGTGTCATAGCAACTCTCTGTCAAAAAATCTTTACAAAACTGTCTGTTCCACTTGCTATGAGGAACGTTATACATTTTATGAAGAGCTAGAGCAGACTTATAAGAAGCTAGTAGAAGACCTTACAGGCCTGAAAAAGTTGTTGGTTGCCTGAGTGTAACAAGGAAGACCTGCCCGAATGCTGGGCATTAGCAAAAGACCAAAATTTTGCTGTTGGCTTGCCGCAAGCTGGCTGGATTCGTCGCCAGCCTCCATACGCTGATCCAGAAGAACTGAAGACCAAAACAGAGCATATATCCTGACGCATCCAAAACCTGGCTTGACACTTACTTGCGTTCCACTGATCCTTGCTCAATCTCCTTGTCTGGGGTGCACTCCCAAGTAACCTCCACACCATCCTCGACATCCGTGGGACTCATCCCCGGAGGCAGCTTGAGATACAAAATGTTTGCGAAAGTGCTATTAGGCTCCTCTTCCATGGTTTTCTTCTGAGGCGAAGCCTGCCGAATACCTGCCATATCCTGAGGTTCCTCTGCCTTCTCCTCTACAGGAGCCAAAGTGCTCTCGTCCTTCATGCTAACCATTTCCCGAAGAACCTCTGTCTGCTCCTCGAAAGGAGTGTAAGTGCTCTCTTCCTCCAGCCTGCTCTGCGATGAAGGGGCATATGAACTTTCTTCCGCCAGCCTGCTCGGCGAAGAGTTGTCCGAAGGAGAAGGCACTTGCTCCTTAGAAGTAGCCTCCGGACTTACAGTCTCCTCATCTTCTTTCGAGAAGATGACAGTCACCAGAGCTGAAATAAGCGGTTTTTTTAACCAGCTTTGAAATTTAAATCTTGCGAATTGCACAAAATTACTAATAGATGGGCCAGACTCTTCTGATCTTGATGAAGGGGGCGAAGCAATGGCGAGAGGCGAAATACGACGAGGGGCTGGACTGCCTCTCCCTCCAAACCCTCCCCGGTGGCCTAAATTAAGCCCGCGCCTTGGAGTTGCCCTTAAACGAGGAGCCATATACTTGGTCTAGTGTGAGGCAAACGAGCTCAAATACAATGGTTGCTTCGACAAAGCCTGAAGGCTGGTGGGCACCCAGATGGAAAACCAAACAGAACCCACTATATAGATTCTAAACTCCCTAGCTGAGGAATCAGCAATGCTGCAATGCTGTTCCACAACTGAACGAGTCCATCTATCTGTCCAGGCAACTACATCCGGAGGGAGAGCTAAAAATGAAGCATAAACAGGTTTGATAAACACGACTTGGAAAGAGGAGGTCAAGTTGTGAGCCTTACCAATAGCTGCAATCCGCCTCAGGAACTTTCAAGACTGCTGCGTCTGAAGACAAGGCCTCTCCTCTCGAGCTCTAAGCGACCAGAGACAGCCTTTGCCACCTTCCTCATACCCCAACGAGCCAGCACCATCTGTTTCCTCTGAGAGCAAGCTCTCTTCCTGCAGCCAAGACAGGACCGGGAAGAATGTCCCTGGAACCGAATTCGCCATCCTAATATCGTCTTTGCACGTGCCTTGGGACGGCGACTGCAATGAATGGCATTGAATGCCTTTCCGCTCACCCTAATTAATAGCCATCAGATCATCCATGTTCGGCTGCCAGCTATCAGCTCTGCGCGGCATGCTCATAACTGCCATTTCAACACGAATACGATCACCCGCATCCGGGTAAAGCGTTTTAGATTGTTGTTAAAGCATTTTAAAATTGTTTTTAAATTTATTTGAACTATTTTAAACTATGTTTAAATCATTTTAAATTGTTTCAAAACCATTTAAATTGCTTTTAAAGAATTTTAAATTGTTTTTAAGGCATTTTAAAAACAATTTAAAGCACCTTAAAGCTTTTAAAATTGTTTTCTAAGCATTTTAAATTCATTTTAAAGCATCTGAAATGGTTTTTATAGTATTTAAAACTATTTTCAAAGCATTTAAAAGTGTCTTTAAAAAATTTTAAATTATTTTGAAACCATTTTAAGATGTTTTAAAAAGATTTTAAAACCATTTTTAAAGCATTTCTAATTATTTTTAAAGCATTTTAATTTTTTTTAAAGAATTTTAAATTATTATTAAAACATTTTAAAAGGTTTTTAAAGCATTTTAAAACATTTTTTTAGAACATTTTAATATGTTTTTTAAAGCATTTTTAAAACGTTTTAAAATTATTTTAAATTGCTCTTAACGCATTTTAAATTGTTTCTAAAGCACTTTACCTTATTTTTAAAGCATTCAAAATCAATTTAAATTGCTTTTAAAGCATTTTAAAATCGTTCAAAATTGTTCTTTAAACAATTTCAATTATTTGTAAAGTATTTTAATTTGTTTTTCAAGCATTGTAAACTATATTTAAAGCATTTTAAATTGTTTTTAAAGCATTTTGAATTGTTGTTAAAGCATTTAAAATTGTTTTTAATACATTTTAAATTGTTCTTAAAGCATTTTAAAAGGATTTTAAAGCATTTTCAATTGTTATTAAAGCACTAAACTTATTTTTAAAGCATTTTAAATTTTTTCTAAAACATTTTAAGTTGCTTTTAAAGAATTTAAAATCATTTTAAATTGTTCTTAAAGCAATTTAAATTATTTTTAAAGTATTTTAGGTTGTTGTCAATGCATTGTAACCTATTTTTAAAGCATTTTAAACCGTTATTAAAGCATTTTAAATTATTTTTAAAGCATTTTGAACTGTCCTTCAGCATTTTAAATTGTTTTTAAGACATTTTAAATTATTTTAAAATCATTTAAAATTGTTCTTAAAGCAATTTAAATTGTTTGTAAATTGTTTTTAAAGCATTGTGAATCGTATTTAAAACCTTTTAAATTGTTTTTAAAGTATTTTAAATTGTTTTGAAAGCATTTTAAAGTACTTTAAAGCGTTTTAAAGTGTTGTTAAAACATTTAAAATTGTTTTTAAATTATTTTTGAACTCTTTTAAACTGTGTTTAAAGCATTTTAAATTGTTTTTAAAAAATTTTAAGTTGTCTTTAAAGCATTTTAAAGCACGTTAAAGCTTTTAAAATTGTTTTTGAAACATTTTAAATTCATGTTAAAGTGTCTAAAATGGTTTTTAAAGTATTTAAGACTATTTTCAAAGCATTTAAAAATGTCTTTAAAGCGTTTTATATTATTTTGGAACCATTTTAAGACATTTTAAAAAGATTTTAAAAGCATTTCTAATTGTTTTTAAAGCATTTTAAATTGTTTTTAAAGAATTTTAAATTATTATTAAAACATTTTAAAAGGTTTTTAAAGCATTTTAAGATGTTTTTAAGGCATTTTTAAGTATTTTAAAACATTTTTAATTGTTTTTAAAACATTTCAAAATCATTTAAAATTGTTTTTAAAGCATTTAAAATTGTTCTTAAAGCATTTTAAGTTGTTTCTAAAGCACTTTAACTTATTTTTAAAGCATTTTAAATCAATTTAAATTTCTTTTAAAGCATTTGAAAACCGTTCAAAATTGTTCTTAAAGCAAATTAAATTATTTTTGAAGTATTTTAATTTGTTTTTAAAGCATTGTAAACTATTTTTAAAGCATTATTAATTGATTTTAAAGCATCTTAAATTGCTCTTGAAGCATTTAAAATTGTTTTTAAAACGTTTTAAAAGGGTTTTAAAGCATTTTCAATTGTTCTTAAAGCACTAAAACTTATTTTTAAAGCATTTTAAAATGTTTCTAAAACATTTTAAATTGTTTTTAAAGAATTTTAAAATCATTTTAAATGGTTCATAAAGCAATTTGAATTATTTTTAAAGTATTTTAAATTGTTTTTAAAGCATTTTAAATCGTTACTAAAGCATTTCAAATTGTTTTTAAAACATTTTGAATTGTTTTTTAAAAAATATAAAGTTGTTTTTAAAGCATTTAAAATTGCTTTTAAAGCATTTTAAATTGTTCTTAAAGCATTTTAAATTGTTTTTAAAGCATTTAAATTGTTTTTAAAAAATATTAAAATAACTTATAATTGTTCTTAAAATAATTTGAAATATTTTAAAAGTATTTTAAATTGTTTTTAAAGCATTGTAAAGCGTTTTAAATTGTTTATAAAATATTTTAAATTGTTCTTAAAACAATTTAGATTGTTCTTAAATCAATTTAAATTATTTATAAATTGTTTTTAAAGCATTGTGAACCGTTTTTAAAACATTTTAGATTGTTTTTATAAAGTATTTTAAATTGTTTTGAGAGGAGTTTAAAACATTTTAAAGTACTTTAAAGCGTTTTAGATTGTTGTTAAAGCATTTTAAAATTGTTTTTAAATTTATTTAAACTATTTTAAACTATGTTTAAATCATTTTAAATTGTTTCAAAACCATTTTAAATTGCTTTTAAAGAATTTTAAATTGTTTGTAAGGCATTTTAAAAACATTTTAAAGGACCTTAAAGCTTTTAAAATTGTTTTCTAAGCATTTTAAATTCATTTTAAAGCATCTGAAATGAAATGGGTTTTAATGTATTTAAAACTATTTTCAAAGCATTTAAAAATTTCTTTAAAACATTTTAAATTATTTTGAAACCATTTTAAGATGTTTTAAAAATATTTTAAAACCATTTTTAAAGCATTTCTAATTATTTTTAAAGCATTTTAAATTGTTTTTAAAGAATTTTAAATTATTATTAAACCATTTTAAAAGGGTTTTAAAGCATTTTAAAACATTTTTTTAGAACATTTTAAGATGTTTTTTAAAGCATTTTAAAAACATTTTAAAATTATTTTAAATTGTTCTTAACGCATTTTAAATTGTTTCTAAAGCACTTTACCTTATTTTTTAAGCATTCAAAATCAATTTAAATTGCTTTTAAAGCATTTTAAAATCGTTCAAAATTGTTCTTTAAATAATTTCAATTATTTGTAAAGTATTTTAATTTATTTTTCAAGCATTGTAAACTATTTTTAAAGCATTTTAAATTGTTTTTAAAGCATTTTGAATTGTTATTAAAGCATTTAAAATTGTTTTTAATACGTTTTAAATTGTTCTTAAAGCATTTTAAAAGGGTTTTAAAGCATTTTCAATTGTTATTAAAGCACTAAACTTATTTTTAAAGCATTTTAAATTTTTCTAAAACATTTTAAGTTGCTTTTAAAGAATTTAAAATCATTTTAAATTGTTCTTAAAGCAATTTAAATTATTTTTCAAGTATTTTAAGTTGTTGTCAATGCATTGTAACCTATTTTTAAAGCATTTTAAACCGTTATTAAAGCATTTTAAATTGTTTTGAAAGCATTTTGAACTGTCCTTCAAGCATTTTAAATTGTTTTTAAAACATTTTAAATTATTTTAAAATCATTTAAAATTGTTCTTAAAACAATTTAAATTGTTTGCAAATTGTTTCTAAAGCATTGTGAACCGTATTTAAAAACTTTTAAATCGTTTTTAAAGTATTTTAAATTGTTTTGAAAGCATTTTAAAGTACTTTAAAGCGTTTTTAATTGTTGTTAAAGCGTTTTAAATTGTTGTTAAAGCATTTTAAATTATTTTTGAACTCTTTTAAACTGTGTTTAAAGCATTTTAAATTGTTTTTAAAAAATTTTAAGTTGTCTTTAAAGCATTTTAAAGCACGATAAAGCTTTTAAAATTGTTTTTGAAGCATTTTAAATTCATTTTAAATTGTCTAAAATGGTTTTTAAAGTATTTAAGACTATTTTCAAAGCATTTAAAAATGTCTTTAAAGCGTTTTAAATTATTTTGAAACCATTTTAAGACATTTTAAAAATATTTTAAAAGCATTTCTAATTGTTTTTAAAGCACTTTAAATTGTTTTAAAAGAATTTTAAATTATTATTAAAACATTTTCAAAGGTTTTTAAAGCATTTTGAGATGTTTTTAAGGCATTTTTAAGTATTTTAAAACATTTTTAATTGTTTTTAAAACATTTCAAAATAATTTAAAATTGTTTTTAATGCATTTAAAATTGTTCTTAAAGCATTTTAAGTTGTTTCTAAAGCACTTTAACTTATTTTTAAGGCATTTTTAAATCAATTTAAATTGCTTTTAAAGCATTCGAAAAACCGTTCAAAATTGTTCTTAAAGCAATTTAAATTATTTTTGAAGTATTTTAATTTGTTTTTAAAGCATTGTAAACTATTTTTAAAGCATTATTAATTGTTTTTAAAGCATCTTAAATTGATCTTGAAGCATTTAAAATTGTTTTAAAAACGTTTTAAAAGGGTTTTAAAGCATTTTCAATTGTTCTTAAAACACTAAAACTTATTTTTAAAGCATTTTGAAATGTTTCTAAAACATTTTAAATTGTTTTTAAATAATTTTAAAATCATTTTAAATTGTTCATAAAGCAATTTGAATTATTTTTAAAGTATTTTAAATTGCTTTTAAAGCATTTTAAATCGTTACTAAAGCATTTCAAATTGTTTTTAAAGCATTGTGAATTGTTTTTAAAAAAATATAAAGTCGTTTTTAAAGCATTTAAAATTGTTTTTAAAGCATTTGAAATTGTTCTTAAAGCATTTTAAATTGTTTTTAAAGCATTTAAATTGTTTTTAAAATAATTTATAATTGTTCTTAAAGTAATTTGAAATATTTTAAAAGTATTTTAAATTGTTTTTAAAGCATTGTAAACTATTTTTAAAACATTTTAAATCATTTAAAATTGTTCTTAAAAAAATTTAGGTTGTTCTTAAATCAATTTAAATTATTTGTAAATTGTTTTTAAAGCATTGTGAACCGTTTTTAAAACATTTTAGATTGTTTTTATAAAGTATTTTAAATTGTTTTGAGAGGATTTTAAAACATTTTAAAGTACTTTAAAGCGTTTTAGATTGTTGTTAAAGCATTTTAAAATTGTTTTTAAAGCATTTGAAAGCGTTTTAAATTGTTTTCTAAATTATTTGAACTATTTTAAACTATGTTTAAATCATTTTAAATTGTTTCAAAACATTTTAAATCTGCTTTTAAAGAATTTTAAATGTTTTAAGGCCATTTTAAAAACTTTTTAAAAGCACCTTTAAAGCTTTTTATAATTGTTTTTCTAAGCTTTTTTAATCATTTTAAAGTGGTCTGAAATGGTTTTTAAAGTATTTAAAAACTATTCAAAGCCATTTAAAAATGTCCTTTAAACATTTTAAATTATTTTGAAACCATTTTTAAAGCATTTCTAACTGTTTTAAACATTTTAAATTGTTTTTAAAGAATTTTAATTTATTATTAAAACAGTTTTAAAAGGTTTTTAAATATTTTTAAAACATTTTTTAGAAATTTTAAGAGTTTTTTTAAAGCATTTTAAACGTTTTTAAAATTATTTTAAATTGGTCTTAACGCATTTTAAATTGTTTCTAAAAGTCACTTTAACTTATTTTAAACATTTTTAAATCAATTAAATTGCTTTTAAGCATTTTTAAAATTGTTTAAAAATTTGTTCTTTAACAATTTAAATTATTTGTAAGTTCTTTTAATTTTGTTTTTCAAGCATTGTAAACTATTTTCAAAGCATTTTAAATTGTTCTTAAAGCATTTTGAATTGTTGTTAAAGCATTTTGAATTGTTGTTAAAGCATTTAAAATTGTCTTTAATACATTTTAAATTGTTCTTAAAGCCGTTTAAAAGGGTTTTAAAGCATTTTCAATTGTTATTAAAGCACTAAACTTATTTTTAAAGCAATTTAAATTTTTTCTAAAACATTTTAAGTTGCTTTTAAAGAATTTAAAATAATTTTAAATTGTTCTTAAAGCAATTTAAATTATTTTTAAAGTATTTTAAGTTGTTTTCAATGCATGGTAACCTATTTTTAAAGCATTTAAACCGTTATTAAAGCATTTTACATTGTTTTTAAAGCATTTTGAACTGTCCTTCAAGCATTTTAAATTGTTTTAAAAACATTTTAAATTATTTTAAAATCATTTAAAATTGTTCTTAAAGCAATTTAAATTGTTTCTAAAGCATTGTGAACCGTATTTAAAACCTTTTAAATTGTTTTTAAAGTATTTTAAATTGTTTTGAAAACATTTTAAAGTACTTTAAAGCGTTTTAAATTGTTGTTAAAGCATTTAAAATTGTTTTTAAATTATTTTTGAAACCATTTTAAAACATTTTAAGACATTTTAAAAATATTTTAAAAGCATTTCTAATTGTTTTTAAAGCATTTTAAATTGTTTTTAAAGAATTTTAAAACTTATATTAAAACATTTTAAAAGGTTTTTTTAAAGCATTTTTAAGATGTTTTTAAAGCATTTTTAAGTATTTTAAAACATTTTTAATTGTTTTTAAAACATTTCAAAATCATTTAAAATTGTTTTTAAAGCATTTTAAATTGTTCTTAAATTTTAAATCAATTTAAATTGCTTTTAAAACATTTGAAAACCGTTCAAAATTGTTCTTAAAGTAATTTAAATTATTTTTGAAGTATTTTAATTTGTTTTTAAAGCATTGTAAACTATTTTTAAAGCATTATTAATTGTTTTTAAAGCATCTTAAATTGCTCTTGAAGCATTTAAAATTGTTTTTAAAACGTTTTAAAAGGGTTTTAAAGCATTTTCAATTGTTCTTAAAGCACTAAAACTTATTTTTAAAGCATTTTAAAATGTTTCTAAAACATTTTAAATTGTTTTTAAAGAATTTTAAAATCATTTTAAATTGTTCATAAAGCAATTTGAATTATTTTTAAAGTATTTTAAATTGTTTTTAAAGCATTTTAAATCGTTACTAAAGCATTTCAAATTGTTTTTAAAGCATTTTGAATTGTTTTTAAAAAAATATGAAGTTGTTTTTAAAGCATTTAAAATTGCTTTTAAAGCATTTTAAATTGTTTTTAAAGCATTTAAATTATTTTTAAAAAAATTTATAATTGTTCTTAAAATAATTTGAAATATTTTAAAAGTATTTTAAATTGTTTTTAAAGCATTGTAAACTATTGTTAAAACATTTTAAATTGTTTTTGAAGCGTTTTAAATTGTTTTTAAAACATTTTAAATCATTTAAAACTGTTTTTAAAACAAGTTAGGTTGTTTTTAAATCAATTTAAATTATTTGTAAATTGTTTTTAAAGCATTGTGAACCGTTTTTAAAACATTTTAGATTATTTTTATAAAGTATTTTAAATTGTTTTGAGAGGAGTTTAAAACATTTTAAAGCACTTTAAAGCGTTTTAGATTGTTGTTAAAGCATTTTAAAATTGTTTTTAAAGCATTTGAAAGCGTTTTAATTTTTTTTTTTTTAATTTATTTGAACTATTTTAAACTATGTTTAAATCATTTTAAATTGTTTCAAAACCATAAAATGCTTTTAAAGAATTTTTAAATTTTGTTTGTGAAAGCCATTTAAAATATTTTTAAAGCCACCTTTAAAAAGCTTTTAAAATTGTTTTCTAAGCATTTATTTCATTTTAAAGCGTCTGAAATGGTTTTAAGTATTTTAAAACTATTTTCAAAGCATTTAAAAATATCTTTAAAACATTTTAAATTATTTTGAAACCATTTTAAGATGTTTTAAAATGATTTTAAAACCATTTTTAAAGCATTTCTAATTGTTTTTAAAGAATTTTAAATTGTTTTTGAAGAATTTTAAATTATTATTAAAACATTTGAAAAGGTTTTTAAAGCATTTTAAAACATTTTTTTAGAACATTTTAAGATGTTTTTTAAAGCATTTTTAAAACGTTTTAAAATTATTTTAAATTGTTCTTAACGCATTTTAAATTGTTTCTAAAGCACTTTAACTTATTTTTAAAGCATTTTAAATCAATTTAAATTGCTTTTAAAGCATTTTAAAATCGTTCAAAATTGTTCTTTAAACAATTTCAATTATTTGTAAAGTATTTTAATTTGTTTTTCAAGCATTGTAAACTATTTTTAAAGCATTTTAAATTGTTTTTAAAGCATTTTGAATTGTTGTTAAAGCATTTAAAATTGTTTTTAATACATTTAAAATTGTTCTTAAAGCATTTTAAAAGGGTTTTAAAGCATTTTCAATTATTATTAAAGCACTAAACTTATTTTTAAAGCATTTTAAATTTTTTCTAAAACATTTTAAATTGCTTTTAAAGAATTTAAAATCATTTTAAATTGTCCTTGAAGCAATTTAAATTACTTTTAAAATATTTTAAGTTGTTGTCAATGCATTGTAACCTATTTCTAAAGCACTTTAAATCGTTATTAAAGCATTGTAAATTGTTTTTAAA
>APFE031589773.1:0-17238 GCA_000404065.3 Pinus taeda | reverse complement strand
TCATTACAATTTATCAAATTTTAATTATTAAATAAAAAAAATCATGAATTTTATATTACAAATTATTTCACTGATTATTTTTGCAGTTATACCGTTATATCAAAGGTATCAAAAATCATAATTTCATATATCATAGACGGTGGTTGTCTATTAAATTTATATGTAAAGTGTATATCTCTTTCACACATTTATCTCATTGTTTCAGTGAGAAATATTAGATTTTTAGAAGCAATGCTTATGATATTTCTGCAAAATTTATTTCTATACAAATAAATATTATGCAAAATTTATTTTTATACAAATAAATATTATGTGATAATCTGCTCAATTTGAATGACAGAATGCCAAGATCATTTCTCGAGAGCTTTGTATGTGATAGGTGAAATTGGGGCCAATGACTATCTAGATTCTATTTTTACACTAAAGCCATTAGAGGAGATACAAAGCTTCACTCCTTTGGTCATATCCAAGATTCACAACTCTTTACAGGTAACTGAATCTCCATATACATTATAATTAGCAATAAGTTAAAGATTTTCCAAATCTTAAAGGTAGAAGTTTTTGTTGAGTTTTACTTTGACCAAGTTTCATGCTGGAGATTTTATTCCATTTTAGAATTATTGAAAACCTATTTTTTTTATATGAAAATGCTTAATGAATGAAATTTATTATTTTCCAAACAATAGATTTTTATGGTTAAAAATAACTTGTTAAAATTTTGGTTAAATATTTTTTCTTACAAAAATTATTTATATAAATATATATAAACTTGAAGTATTTACTGCTCAATGTATTAAATGGAATTGGGCAGGCATTGATAGAAAATGGAGCTCATTACATCTTCGTTTAGGGAATCCCACCATTGGGGTGTTCACCATCAATTCTTATAGCGCAATCATCTCCCATTAGAGAAGCTTATGATGAAAATAGTTGCCTCATATCCTACAATCAACTCTCCAAAATCACAATACATTGTGCAGGCGACATTGGAACAGCTAAGGATTCAATATCCACAAGTCACTCTCGTGTATGGAGATTACTATAATATTGCACTTGAAATACTCAAAAATATTAATTAAATTTTATTAATTTATTTTTTATGTATTAATTTTCATTTTTATATTAAAATTAATTATGTTTAATTTAAATAATTCATTATGTCAATGAAACATTATCTTCTTGGTTAATTTCAATTTTTCCTTTAATAGCATATGTATGTGTAGAGAGATTTGTTAGAATAATATTTTTTCCCTTAATAGCATATGTCTGTGTAGAGAGATTTATTAGAATAATATTTTTTTATGATGCACAAGATTCAGTAATGCATATCAATCTTGTTGTGGAGGTGGAGGCACTTACAACTTCAACCTCTTTCATCTATGTGGTTTACCAGGGATGCTCTCATGTTCAAACCCAGCAACATAAGCTAATTGGGATGGAATACATCTCACTGAAGCTACATATGAAATTGTCTCAAATTTCATTCTTCATCAACCTGGCTATACACACCCTTCTTTCAGCTCCTTGACTGGTAAACCCTGTCCTAGGCTTAAGTATTGAATATTCACAGCAGGAAGATTATAGTGGATTTACAATACATTGTATTTTTTATTTCTAAGAAGGTCCTTTATATTTATTTATTTATTTTGGTTAATATGTTTGGTATAAATAATGAAAGGATAGAGAACTCATGCACTATTTAAAACTCATAAGTTCTTTAAAATTTACGTTTATTTTTCATTTCATCCATTATTTTATATATGTGGTACATTTCTATTTCATCTTTTATTTTATGCATGTATTATAATTCCATTCAATATTTTCTTTTTATGCATGTAGTATGATTGTTTTTTTTTTTAAGTTCTATAAGTTACTTGTATATGATTAAAAATGCACAATAATATTCAAATGGAAAACCAAATATCATATGTATTGTTTTTCACAAAAAAATTTATAATCCATTCAATAATATTTGAAGGAAAAAACAAAGTTCTACCTTAATAAGTTTAAAACCTCATAAAAAGAAAATTCGCTATAAAGTTTGTAAATCCCTTATCACAATTACAACAATTTTCAAATGAAAAACTATAAATCTCTCTCAAGATTCGCACCATTTAAACAACGATATTCCTTTTATTTTTGTTTCTGGGAGAGAAAAGTGTAATTTGGCCATGATAAAAATCATTACATGTATAACTAAGAGCCTACAAAATGTAAACACAAATAATTTTAACTTCAAAATTATTTAAAAAAAAACACTTTGTATAGAATTTTTTTTTTAAGAAAATATTACAGAATTTTCATTATTTTTTAAATGCATTATTTTCAAACCATTTACTTTTAATGTTGCATTCTCAAACTATTTTCAATATTTATTGCAAATGTTAAAGTTTATAGTATGATTATAACTTAATAAAAAAATATTAGATTTTTTAATATGATAATAAATCAATAAAAAAAATACAAGAATTTCATTGTTTTTCTTAACGTGGCATTCTCAAACAATTTCCATTATTAAAATTATTGAATAACTCACTTTTACAATTGAATTGGAATGTCATGTAATATTTATATTATTATGATAAATCTTCTCCTCAATTTATGAGAAAAAAATCAATGATTAAATGATATTTAAATAATTATATATGATATAATAGTTTTAATTCATTCATTTTCTTAAATATAAATATCATCAAGAAAATACAATGAATTTCTACTATGGCATGCTCTCCTATATACTTCTTTGAAATAAGGTAGTTAAAACCTATAAACTCACCAACCATGAAAGGGACTAAAATGGCACAATGAAATATTGTTGAAGGAATTTAACACATTATGATGCTACAACATCGATAACCATCTATAATTTGATTTGTCATGCTACAACATGGACAACCATCTACTATTATTTAATTAAGTTTTACCAAAAAATCAATCACAATGTAACATCAAATTCATAAATGTTCCTCTAACCCATTATAGTGCTACAACATTGATAATCTTCTATAATTTGATTAGTTATTCTACAACATGGACAACCATCTATTATTTAATTAAGAAGGAATATAAATAAAATGACCACAAGCAATAGGAAAACAAGTTAATACAAAACTCACACTTTTATTATTTTGTGACTTTTACATATATAGAATTCTAAAAAGAGAAAGCAAAACTCTTATTTATATATAAATGATAATACATTGTAAACAAAAATTACCACAAGCAAAAGAAAAAAGAAGATGATGTAAACTACCCACTTGTTATTTTGTTACTTTTATATATATAAACAAATCCCTTATTTGTATTAAATGGATTCGATGGTTTGGATTAGAAACAATTTTCATAAACTTAAATATGTACATGTAATCATTCTTTAGAAAATAAATATTTTAATTCAATTTAATATATTTAGTTAATTAAAATATATTATTTACTAAAAAATATTATGTTATTAATTTGAAAAAAAAATACAAAGTTACATTTTTAAATCAATTTTATCAAATTATTAATAATAAAAATCATTGTTTAAAAATACATATATATTAAATTATGAGTTTTGTGAAATATTTTTTTTAGGATTAATCTTTTATTTTTCCGAACATGAAATATTTGCATCAAAATTATCTAACTGGAGACTTGACCTTAGAGTAAAATTTACAAGATATTTGTATTAAAATTATCTAACTAGGGACTTGGCCTTAGAGTAAAATTTACAAAGTTGGTGTCTTCCCCTGTTGAGAACTAAGAAGAAATAAGGTCTATCTGAATACGAAAGCTGGAGTTTACTAAGTACAAAAAAAACAAAAGTTATTGGCTTAGATACATATATCCACAAGAACACCTTCAAAATATTTAATACATCTGAACGACATATAAATTATTTGTGAGGAGGAGGGCGTGCCTCATTTCCCACAACAAAGTAGTCTACAGTAGAAACCTCTAAATCTAGCAAGCTCCTAGTGGCATGATTTATTGAATTTTTCAGATAATACCACTCCTATTGAAATTGTCTAACATAAATTTGAAGCTCTGTGACCTTTAGACTGAAGGCCGCAATTTTGTCTTCCAGCACTTTACAATTTTACTCTTCTCAACCAAAAGTTCCATTGCTACAATCAAGGTATAAAGATTCTATATGTGATGGAATTGCAAGTGAATTAACTCATGTTGCATTTCTCAATGTCTCCACCCCACTCAAAGGGGAGAATTTCACCAAAATCATTATGCGTCTTACTACCAACAATAAATCCCAATATTGAAAATTCAACCCAAAACCATTCCTCTAACAATAACTTCATAGTAGACTTGTAGGAAGGGACACATCTTGCCTTGTTTTCACGGCCGAGACTCCAATTCGTGGTATTAGCAGCTAGCCTTTGAAAAAAAATTTGCAACAAGTAGAGAGGACCTTGTGTCCCAACACCAAAAAAATATTTCAAAGCAATTGATGTAACCAAACTAGACAATATTGGACCTACCTAAGAGAGAGGAAGGGAGGATAAAAAAAAAATCCGAAGAGAGAGAGAGAGAAATTCCCAAGGAAAATCTTGAAAATCAGGAGGTCCAAGGACCAAACTAGAGACTAGGGCAAATCAATTTAGGAAGAAAATAGGAACACCAGGAATCCAATAGCTCAAATGGACAACACGAAAGACATACGGACTCAATTATGACCAAGAAAAGACTCGACGAGCCATGCAGGAAGTCGCAAACCAACAAATTTTTATTTCCTACCGGGGATAAGGTGATTTAAATTAGAGAGAATACCACCTATAGCCATATAAAAACCATGAATAAATGCAATTGAACTGGGGAAAGGATTATGGAAGATAAGCCACAATCGTTTGGCCTAAAGGACAACCCTGTAGAATGAAGATCAACAAAGCACTTATGTGCAGCTATAATTTTTTATGTTGTTGAGACTACCTTTACCTTTTTATATAGAATTTTGTGTAATTGTTTGGTTAACATACTTTGAAGTTAAAAATATCATAAACAATTAATGTATGCTAATGTTTTTTATAAAAATATAATTATTCTAATCTTACAAAACAAAAAATTAACACATTCATTCTTTAAGGGAAAACAAAATAATGCAAATCTTCATATTTGTTTTCCTTTTATTATAAATAATTTAAAAAAAAAAAAACAAACAAACAAACATTTAATAAATTTATTTTTTTCCCTAACTAATATTAACAAATTCATTATTAATTCTTAAAGAATCGTATTAAACATATTTCTTATTTTTATTTTCTGGTTTTTTTAATAAAAAAGTTTAAGCTTCTCTATTGATAAAGTTATTTATGTTATGTATTTTAAAATAAATACAAAATTGTATAGTTATAAGGATATCTTAATTGGTGATTTCTTTGAGAATAAAGTATTTTGTTACTTGAAGTTCGAATTTTCTCCCATGTAAGGTAACAAAAATGTAGAAATTCATTTTTTATTAATAATTTATGTTATCTTTTTCAAATTAAAATTGTTTTATATATTAAATAAAAATATTTTCATAAACTAATTAAATTAGTCAAATAGTTGAAATAATAATTGTTATTTATTAATTTAATTTAATACATAACATAATAAATTAATTATATATAAACCATATTTTTATTATTAATTTTTAAATTTATTCAAATAAATATTTTACCATATTTTGAAGGAGAGAGGGGGATATGGGGATTCTTATGAGAAACAGGGTTCCGAGCACCTATAGGAGTTTATCAAATGTCGCAGGTGTGCGCAGGGCAGTTTGTAATAGTGGTGAAAATCTTGGGCATGGGAAGATGCAATCGTCAGGAGATTTCTTCTTTGAGTTTGCTCTGTGATGCATACAGGACGGATGCTTTGGGATTTGGGATGCAGAGATATGTGAGATCCACAACGGATCTGTGACATGGATTCATGCATAATGGATGAGGTGGCTCTCTTATTTTGAATTGGGCTTCAGAATTCAATTCACTTTTACAGGCAAGAGAATGATTCACCTTGCAGATTCGAAGCATCTTGGTTCCATGCATGATCCAAAGCATGTCACATGTTTTCCTCAAATCTATCACAAGGATGCAGATATGTTTCCAAGGGGTTGCTCGACTCATTAAAAAATTCAGTAAGAAGATCGGGAGCAATGGCATTTCTAGGCATCAGTATTAGGGTTTATATTGAACATGTAGTGTATGTTGGGCACATTATACAGGAGATAGTATATTGGATCTACGGTGGTGGTGGGGGTATATATTCTAGGGTGGATTTTATTCCTTCCATATCTATGGGTTTTTCCCTTCTTTCGACCCCATTCTTGTTATGCCACATTATATCTACAGAAGAGACATTCAGAGGGTAGACTACAGTGCCCAAATCTACATTTGAAAGGGAGTTTCTAGGTCTTCGTCAAAACCCTTAATGGGAAACCCATCCTATAATGTGTTTGGGCTTTGGATCAAGTGTAAGACCTGAAGTAGATCATTCAAAATTACTTGGGTATATTGCAACCCCTACAATTTTTTATCTATGAAGGAAAATTGTTACAAGATGCTATCCAGTTGAATGGTTATGGCATTCAAAGGAATTCCACCATCACCCTAAATATGAGGTTGAAAGGAAGTGCTACATCCCCAAATGGTCCAGTTTCATTCAAGGATGTCGTGAAAGGGGGGATTCTCATACTAGACAAACAAACACCAAATCTTCCAACCATGAGTCCTTATATTGTTGAATAAATTGAAAAAGTACTAGATATGGCAGTAAATCTCACAAAAGTAAGTGGTATCTTCACAACCTTCAAATATATAGCCCTTATATGTAGATATAATGGTTTTTGGCCCAAGTTACAAGACTTAAATCAGTATGTCTTCCCCATCTTGACTAACAACTATGATATTTACTTGTGTTCCGAGGGGTTTTTTTTTGTATAGTTCGACACTGAGAAAGATTTGGAATTTGCTTTAAATGAGGGTCATGGTTTTGAGGCAAGGAATTCCTCTTTGTAACTCCATGGTTTACATATTTTGATTCTACAACAATGGTGGTTACAAAGATGTCGGTATGGGTGAGACCACACAATCTCCCCCTTTCCCTTTCTAGCATCACCAAGTACTAGAAGGTATTGCAAAGACATTGGAGAGGTTTATGAAGATGGATAAAGAAAGAATTTAAAATTTCTTTTTTACTGAATTTAAAAGTCCGCTTTTCCCTTTGTTAGGATTTGTGTTTAGATTGACCTTAGTAATGTTTTACCAGATTGAATTCATCTAGTTCATAAAGATTTTAAGTGGACCCAAATATTAGGGATCATATCGATCGATTTTGTTATTTTCACAGCCCAATGGGGATCTACCTTAATCTAGCATTTCATATCTCTGCATACCATGTGTTATATGTCATTATTTTGCATCCGGTCAATAGGCTTCCTAATGGGATCAATCAACATCCTATTCCCCCTTGACATCATCATTGCACAAATCCCTAAGCATGTATCTTTCATTACTCGGAGTTTCTTCCTGAAACTACTTCATCTGAGCCAGTTTTAGGACCAGTGCACCCTGACCTCTTGATGGACTGTGTTCACCTACAAGTTGCCCCACTGTGGCTTGCATTGATCACCTACATGTTTCTCCCCTTACACCTGTGTTGGTTCTAGAAATTCAGGAAAAAGAGATAAATTCCAGAAGCTTCCAGAATTTGTTACAACCATTTACTTCAGATAAAACAATTGGGTCCTATCCTACCCTACTTTGGATTTTCCATCCCTTATCCTTTGATCCCATCCTCCCATCATAGCTGGATCTAAAACCTTATATTGGTACTTGGATAAGAACTCCCAACTTACCCCACTCATCTATATATTTAAAGTCTTCCATATGCAAGAGGTTGGCTTTTGGAGAGAGATCCTACCCTTATTCTGTTGTGGTGAATGTTTTCATTCCATGCAGTTAAGGTGATTGGAGGTGCACATTGTGACAAGGAAAGGACAAGTAAGCCTTGGAGAAGCTCTTCTACAAGATCAACACTTATTTATGGTTTTAGCTCATTCCATTTATATTAATGTAAATAATTCTTTGTTTTCCTATATGTGATGTTGTTATTTCATGTATTTCAATACCATGTCGATCTATTGAATAGAGTTATTAGATGATACTGAATAGATCTTAACTTGTGTCATCTGATTGTGTAGATTATAATTTTGGCAATCGGAGCTGGAATTGGAGCATTCGAGCTAAAGAAGGATCAAAGCCAGCGACAGATTCCAGGTAGGCTTCATACCATCATCTATTTACTTTAAGGAAAGCATTGGGTTCCTTGCCTCTCTGTTGTTCTAGGTTAGCCACCAAACCTAGGGAGATACTTTTGTCCCCAATCATAAATCTCATATAACACCATGCCCCACTAATGGATGTGGGCTCAATCCCAGCCTTAGAATGGTCAAGATATATTCCATTCTTCCACTCCTCTCGAAATCTAAGAGGAAATTTTCCAACTAAAATCCTTGATTAAAAATAATCACCAAGAATTCTTTGATTCCAAACTCCAAGCTAAAATAACTAACTAGGTTCCTAACCCTAGGCATACTAGAAAACATTCGACCTTTGAATGAAGCATTTCCAAGCCCAATAGGCTAGCCATTGCATGGTAATTTGTTTTATATCCAATTTCTACATCTCTTTCGATTTTCCAGTCTTTGCATGGTGGACTCTAATTCATAATATACAATGTGTCTTGGTGGTTTGTATTGCTATTGGTGTCGCTACATTTGTATGGCTATTAGACCCTTCCCAGAGCTCTTATTGTATGTTTATCATTTGTTGCAACTTTCTAGACTAAGATCTAGACCTTCCTGACAGTTGAGTAATAAATTTTATTCATTTTATTATGGATCTTGATGAGCCCCGAATTGGGTAACTTATTGGGCTCATTTTGCCTAATTGTCCTTGTTCAATCCTTGTTCAATCCTCCATTTTTCATAGATTATGCATTTTTTCAGTATGTTTATGTCATTTGAACAAATAAGGGTGGTCACTCTACCTACGAGGCTAATACGTGGTTATTTCAAGTTTTTTGGACAAATGTTGGAGCAAAACCAAGCAATCATGGGCTAGGTGACAGCCAAGCTTGAGGTGAGGATTCGTAGGCGGGTTGTCTCTAACATTAAATGGCCCTTCCTCGGGATCTCCACCCTCAACTCCGAGCTCACAGGCCACCAAAACGGATCCGAAAGGCAGCCAAGCAGATTTGGGAAGAGGGACTGTCTACTAGCAGTTGGGACAGCTGAGTCCCTTGAATTTAGGAGGCCTGCTAGGCCCTCGTGATGTATAAATAAGAAGGCCTCAGCCTTCGTAGTTTACTTTTGAAACTATTGCATTTTTTTGCACTATAGTGCTGTCACTTTCAGCTCGTTTTCTTGTAGCCATTGTGGCATAACTTTTGGGTGATGACTATTTTTTTATAATGACAAGCAGTCCTATTTCGTATCAACTCTGAGTTCTTTATAGGAGTCGTAGCTCTTAGGGTTGGGCCCAACCTGAGAGCCAAGGCCTCCTTTATGTATTGCTAGTTCTCCTTTATGCATAGTGGTTTCTCCTTTATGCATTTGCAAAATTATTTCTGTTAGGCAGATTAAATTGTGCTGATTAACTAGGTCATTATTGATGGATAGAAAGGCTTTTGATGTTTAGATTAAGTTGGTAGGATATCAACAAGGAAAAAGCTTCAAAAAAAGGCCAACGAGCACCTTTGGTTTCACCTCTCCCTCATAGAATCAGGGGTTGGGATCAAAGTAACCTTGTTGTCCCAAACAAAAACACTATTTTTGCTTTTCCATGCAATCACTAGTGTATGATTTTCATTTGCAGAAGTTGGTTACATGTTCAGATCTTCGAATGCTTCATTGCATAGTTAATATACATGGTTTCCTTGCAAATAAAGCTTTTGTTCATTCACTTTACTGTTAGCTAGATCAGATTAGGTTGGTATAACTAGGTCTTTGATTACTTGCAAGTCTTTATTGGTTCAGTTGGAAATATACATTACAGAGCGCCTATACCACTTCTTCATCCACCCGAACTTCGTCAAACCCATCGGTTCCATCCCCTAACTGGGTTTCTTGCCTCACGTTTGTCATTTTGCCCACATAACCCTACCTTTTTGTGCAACCATTGTTTCAGCCTTCTTTGAACAAATTCAGCCATCTACTCCTTCTCCCAACTCCATCCACCAATCCCTGGACCACTTCAAACCCCTATCCTACCTCCATACCCACTCCTTCATCTTTCCTCACTCATCCATCCTCCAAAATCCCATTTCTGAACACCCTGTAGAAATTTCTGAACATCCTGTAGAAATTCCTGAACATCCTGTAGAACCCCTACACACTTCCTGTACAAGCTCACAAATGATGTTTCTTGATAGCCAAACTCTGTGAAACTCTCTGGAAGGGTGTTAGGGACCCCTTAGGCCCTCTCTAAACCTTCCCGACCTCTTCCAAGCATTTCTTCTCGTCGATCCACCTTTGCACAGTCAAGAGCAGTGAAAGCCTGTGCATGATAATTCTAATAACTTATTCAAAAATACAAAAAGATGTTTTCTTCAGATAGAGGTAGTCTAGACACATGCATTTTACCTTCCTAGAAGTAATGGCATCTCTTTCAGTAGCTTGCATCCTCTTTTTTTGCATCAGTGAGATTAGCTTGTCAGATTAGGGTTTGCGCTTTCTTTCAGCTCTTCAGTTTCTTTTCACAAGCAGATTAGCTTCCTTCGAGTTAGCTTCCATCCATCTATTAACAAGCTTCTTCTCAAAGCTCATAGAAGTTGGCTTGAGCCCCTAGCAGACTTGTGCCAGCTGACCAAGTGACAGCTGCGACAAGAGCTAGTACTTGTGCATATAGCACCGTCGCTTCCAAGTTTGTTACAAACTACCGGGTTGATAAAAGTAAAGAAGGGAGTCCCAGGAGTTGCAGCATTATTGTTGCAATACTGGAGCTCACCAGATATAACAACCAGTTTTATTAGTTTCTCTCTCTACTAGGGATCGTCCTTAACCTAGCATTTCATATCTCTGAATACCATTCCCACCAAAGGATGTGTTATTTCCAAGTTTTTGGAGACATATGCCCTCAAAGCTAGCCACAGGCTCGATCGCAGGCTTAGAATGGTGCATCCATATTCCATTCTTCCACTCCTCTCGAAATATAAGAGGAAATTTTCCAAATCAAAGCCTTGATTAAAAATAATCACCAATAATTTTTCTGATTCCAAAATCCAAGCTAAAATAACTAATGGGGTTCCTAACCCTACACATACTAGGGGATTATGGAATAAGTATCTTAACGCCATTACCCTTCACAAGAAAATGATTTTCTACCAAGGGAGAAGAGCCAAGAAACTTAGAGTTCGAATTGAAGTATTATGAATCAAAATTTATAGAAGAAGAACCATAGACTCTCGTACGAAAGAGATCATTTCAGGAAATAAGGCAAGCAGAAAGGTATACTTCACTTGATTTTCATTCAAATTTTTCTTTGTTTATTAGTGAATATGATCATATAACTATTAGGGAGGCAATGGATTCATAGTATGGAAAACTCTGGAACAAGTCCACAGTTCAAGAAATGGCAGCCTTGAACAAGAATAAGGCTTGGGATCTAGTGGAGTTGTTGACTTGAAGAAATCATATTGGAAACAAATGGGTATTTGAGAAGAAAGAAGGCATAAGTAAGAGTTAAAAAATACAAAGCTTGATTAGTAGTAAAATATTACTCCCAAGTAGAGGTAATTGACTTTATTGATTTTTTTTCTCGTGTTTGCAAGTTAACTTCTATTAGATTCCTTTTATCTGTTGTTACTGCTTTTGATCTTGAAGTACAATATATGGACATGAAGACAACATTTCTACATGGGGATCTAGAAGAAGAAATGTACATGGAGCATCTAAAAGACATTATTGTGAATGGAAATAAAGATTTCATATGCAAGCTAAAAAAATTCTTGTATGTGTTAAGGCAATCACCAAGGATGTGATAGCAAAAGTTTGATACTTGCATACTCGAATTGAATTCACAAGGAAAACAATTAGATCACTCCATATATTTCAACTAAGTTGGTAATCATGTTATTTATTTGGTTTTGTATCTGGATGATATGTCGCTAGTTTTAAATGATAGGGAAATCATCCAAGAAGTGAAAATTTATTTGTTCTCTAAATTTGAGATCAAGGACCTCAAACATGAGAATTGTATCTTGGGCATGGAAATTAAAAGAGATCGGGAGAATAAGAAACTCAAGTTTAATGAGAGGAACTGTGTAAAGACAACATTGCAGAGGCTTAATGTGCAACAATGTAAATCGAGAAATATTCTTATTCCTATTGTTGTAAATTTATATGCATATTAGTGTCCCAATATATTGGAACAGGTAGAGGACATGTCCCATATTCCATATGCCAATGTGGTTGGAAGCTAGCATTAAAGTATGAAATGATTTGTACTAGATCAAGCATTATTTATGTAGTGGGTGTTTTGAGAAGGTATATTTCAAAACTATGGAAGGACCATTGAACAATAGAAAATAGGGCTTTTAGGTAATTGTGTGGCACTATTGGCTATGGATTGTGCTACCAAGGAAAACTAGGATTGGATAGAGTGTTGGACATACATGTTTTTGTTGATGCAAATTGCGTTGGAGATCTTGATCACAAAATATATACAAGTTGTGTTTAGCCTATTTGGAGGAACAATTAGTTAGATGAGCAAATGACAATTTGTACTTGGACTCTCAACAATAGAAGATGAACACATGGAAACCACTCATACAAGAAAGCAAGCAATCTGGTTACTGAGATTGTGTTCAGGTATTGGATTGGTACAACAAGCCCTGATGATAAATTGTGACAATTAGAATGCAATATTCTCTACACCATACATATGCTATTAAGGGAAAAAATACATTCTAACAAATCTCTCACACATACATATGCTATAAAGGGAAAATTGAAATTAACCAAAAAGATAATGTTTCATTGACATAATGAAATATTTAAATTAAACATCATTAATTTTAATATAAAAAATGAAAATTAATACAATTAAAAATAAATTAATAATTCAATTAATATACATTCCATATGCCCCATGATTTTTTAGTATTTCCGAGTGCAAATATTATAGTAATCTCCATACATGAGAGTGACTTGTGGATATTGAATCCTTAGTTGTTGTCAATGTCTCCTGCAACAATGCATTGTGATTTTGGGAGAGTTGATTGTAAGATATGAGGCAACTATTTTCATCATAAGCTTCTCTGATGGGAGATGATCGACTATAAGAATTGAGGGTGAACACCCCAACGGTGGGATTCCTTGAACGAAGATGTTAATGAGCTCCATTTTCTATCAATTGCTTGCCCAATTCCGTTTCATACATTGAGCGGTAAATACTTCAAGTTTATATATATCTATATAAATATTTTTTGTAAGAAAAAATATTTACCAAAATTTTTTAACAAGTATTTTTAACCATAAAAATCTATTGTTTGGAAAATAATAAATTTCATTCATTAAGCATTTTCATATAAAAAAAATAGGTTTTCAATAATTCTAAAATGGAATAAAATCTCCAGCATGAAACTTGGTCAAAGTAAAACTCAACAAAAACTTCTACCTTTAAGAT
This sequence comes from Pinus taeda, assembly GCA_000404065.3. Classification (NCBI taxonomy): domain Eukaryota; kingdom Viridiplantae; phylum Streptophyta; class Pinopsida; order Pinales; family Pinaceae; genus Pinus; species Pinus taeda. The sequence goes on along the minus strand of APFE031589773.1, from coordinate 3,574 downwards.
TTGGAAAATCTTTAACTTATTGCTAATTATAATGTATATGGAGATTCAGTTACCTGTAAAGAGTTGTGAATCTTGGATATGACCAAAGGAGTGAAGCTTTGTATCTCCTATTAAGCTTTTGATATTTATATATATTTATAGATCTTTTAAGAAAATTTTGTAAAGTCTATATTGGATTTTTATTTCTAATAAAATTTTAATTATATTTTTTAAATGAGTGATTAATATGATTAATATCTATTAAAATTTATAAGTTTCGGTGGATTTTATTATATTTGAAAATGTCAGAGATTAATATATGGTTTAGGGGATTTTATTGGATTTGAAAATGTAAGAGATTAATAGGAAGTCATTAATATTTTATTCTTATGATAATAACAAAAGTGAGAGAAATATTTTTATGTCATCTTAATTTCATAATGAAGCCATTGATTAGAATGATTATTATGGCATCCAACAGTGTGAAGTGCAAAAAAGCTTTAAATTAACATAAGATTTCATGGAATACAATACTTAAGAGTGTTTTACTGTAAATATTTTCTAAGTATTGGATGGAATAAATATACATATTTTAATTTCAAATAATATTAAATTATATTTTTTTAAGTGACAAGGCACACTTTTTTTACCATAGCTTCAAATAGGCAACATATCCAAATTCAATTAATAGGTAGCATATCCTAATTGGATTAATAGGTAGCATACTCACAAAGCGTGTTCATCTTCGAGACCCTATCGTCATTTTCAATATCCACGGCATGCTCCGAGAAATACTAGAAATTAAATAAGGAAATATTTTGAAGCATTTCAAATTTCTACCCATCGATTTGGTCTGCAGAAAATGCTTCCAAAGATAGTTTATTGCCATTGGTAACCAAGCATGTCAAATACAGAATGAAAAGAAGAACACCAATCTCGGTAGTTGTTGCTTTTCTGCATATTCTAGGTTCAGAGTTGAGAAAGACACTCACAGCATCATTGAAAGTAATCCTTATGCAATAATTTATACAACATAATGGATCATCATCAAAGAGATTGCACAATGAGATAAAATACATACAAACTAACAAGAATGTCTGCATCTCCACCAAGAAATAAACTATTGAAACAACAATCGTCCAGTAACGTTCACAGTAAGCATATGTTATGCAACCTCACAACTAAAATACAATCTATATCAAAATACGCCATAAACAAAAGGAAACGATGGAATTTACATTTTTGACAACCCTCATACCTTCACTTCGTTGGTTCGATCCCCTTGCCAAATAAAACATAACTTTCATAATTATCAATGGCTTGTCTAGTTATGGCAGCAACCCTATGCAAGATGAGTATTTCTGTGTGGGAGCCAGGCAAGCTTGTAGGGGGAATGGCGAACTGATGAGAAGTAACAAAATTTTAAACTGAGCCTCGAGCCCCTCCCAGATACGGATGAGCATTTTGTTGCAAAACTGGCACTGATGGTTCTGCCATTGAAGCTGTGAGAAGCCCTTAATACCACATTGCCTAAGACTCAGCTGGCTACTTGAAATTGGGTCGCTTATGGTACTTGTTGGGAATATCAATTCCCCCATAATCATATGTTGTAGATCATCATATGCTTTTCTCTTTTGGGATCAGACAGAGTATCCTAAGCTTGATTTATCTCAGAAAAAAGGTTAGTGGTTGTCTCAAGCTGGTGTAGACGCATGACATCAGTGTGGTATTTCAGTGCCAGCTTTCTATATGCAAGCCTGATATCATTGCAGGAGGCATGACAAGAGATACCCAAAAGAGCATAGTGATCCTTTTTCCTTCTGAAAGCAATATCCCTCTTTTCTTCTATTGCAAAACTGGCACTGATGGTTCTACTGTTGAAGTTGTGAGAAGCCATTAATACCACATTGCCAAGACTCAACTAATTACTTGAAGCCCTTAATACCACATTGCCAAGACTCGGCTGATTAGTTGAAATTGGGTTGCTTGTGGTACTTGTTGGGAATATCAATTCCCCCATTATCAGAGGGGACTGGAACTGATGCTAATAATGGGGAACAAGAAGTTTCACAATGTTGACCAAGGTTCCATTTCCATAATGATAATATGGCACAGTCTATATGCAAAGGGAAGTGATTTCTTCTCACTAAGCAAGCCAATAAATAGGTCATGCCTAGCATAACTATGTTTAGCTCTGTTTTGTCAAAAGTAGTGGATCCTTGTGCTTACTCTTTGAGGAAAAAAGGACTCAAGAAATCAGTTCAGGGAAAATAAAATCTCAGCAAGCCTGATACATGAATATATAATTAGATGTGTTTCATTCTCGTATAAGTTTTTCCCAAAAATGAAATGTTTAGGGACAAAAAGTGTATTTGGTGAGGCTTTGCCCACAACTAAGAGGTAAGACTATATCAACGCATATTGGGGATACTAAAAGATTTCAGGTAGGTAAGCAGTATGCTAATTCTCAGAGATGTACATCTGGGATGGTAACTTGCACCATATCCATGAATCATATCCATACTCACATTGAGGTCAATTGGGTACCTAGTTGATGTAGTGCAATGATCTATGCATACATAGTTCATGGGAATAACTTGTAAGGTATGTGTAAGGTATTATGTTTTTTCCGAAGTTAGTGTTGATCCTATTATGGACAATTATAAACCTTTTAGCCTCCCTATCTTGGGGACTACTGATACTGATATGCATTGATATCAGTATGTTCTTGATGCAAGTTTCACATACAGGAAGGAAGGCATATGGCATATTCCATTACTGGCAATGTGAGGAGGAACCATGAATCTGGCACATTAAAAACACCCAAGAGAACGATCCAATGTTTCAAATCACGCCAGCAAGGTCCAGCCTGAGTATGGCATCAGGCAAACTGTATCCCTCATAAATTGGTATAGTGTGTGACACCATCACCAGAATTAATCACAATACCTAGGATGATAATTGTAAAATAGTTAGTGACAACCTAAAATAAGATCTTAACAAAATGCATGTGTTAGTGCAACTTATAACTCATAGAAGTATCAATTCAACACAATTATCTGTAGAAATGGACATAAGAGATTGAAAATTAATGGTTGAAAAGGGATGGAATAATAAAAAAGCATACAAAACTAGCCTTCATTCCCATAGACCAATCTGATCTGAATAAGACATAAATATTAGAAAAACAAAAATATAAATACCAACCTTAACCATTCCACATCCATTGTCACATACAAGGGGTTGGATTTCCTCTGCATCACCCATTCTCAGAGGAGGAGAAATATAACACTATTCAATGCATACCCAATACCAAAGGACAAAAAAATGATGGATGAGTTTATATGGAAATTCACTTCTTTTCATTTCAGGGAAAGGCTTTTTCAATATGGATTCTGAAAGAATCACTTTTTTTTTTCATTTCTTAATGGAAATGCTTTCCCAATAACACTTTGAATGGTTTTTGCCTGCTATAAATTCCTAAAAATTCAATATGATTGATTACTATTACCTTAAAAGGAATATGGTTAAAGGGAAATATATATTAAAAATCGCAAAGAACTGAACATTTAAAAGATTTTATTCATTTTGTTAA
>APFE031589772.1:0-10176 GCA_000404065.3 Pinus taeda | reverse complement strand
AAGAATTGTTCATTTATGTAATGTAAAGGAGGTTGCCCCCTCGAAGAGGCTGAATTCTAAGGCATTGATCTATCTTTTCTATCTTTTCTTGAGCTGGTTTCAAGCTGATCTTGCATTGTTTGTTGGAACATTTTCAATTGTTCATAGAAACTCATGGTTTTGTCCATGTCACCATCAAAAGCAACATCCTTCTTACCATGATGACATAACAAAATATAATGCAAATGGATGAAAAAATTCACTACTTGGTTTTCTCGACTCAAGCCCGATTGTACATCTTGAAAGTATCAAATTTTCTGAACATAACTTTCATGTAAAAAATAATGAAGCTTGAATACAACAATTACATAACCAATAGGCCTAAAAGGCATAACAATGAACTTGCTGCTTATACCTCTTTTGTACCTTCGAACCAAGTGAAAATTTTGAGAAGTATCCATCCAATGATAGTGCATGGATTGCTGCAACTTAATATTTACACCATGGAAACATTTTGAATGAAATAAGATGGTGAAGTTGCTTACATAAACCTGAAACTCAAATGAACCTTTCAAGTTTGAAAGAGCATAAAAAAAAATTGAACTGATCTTTTGGTTTGAAGCAACACATGCCTCTTGTTGTTTGCCTCCCCACTGGAAGACTTTGCACACACATGACAATGCATGCCAAGGAGCTTCGAAAGAAGAAATGTCAATAACAACTCTCCTCCAACATTGGGCTGCTCCCAACAAACCTCTTATCAAAATGATGATCTTGGGCATTGACCAATCAACAATGGCATCCAACTTGGAGAGGCTTGCCTTCAACATACCTCCTCCAATATCATGGCCCAAATGCATCAAAGAAGTGAAACCAAACTTGTACTTTGATATCTTCAAAACATCAAGCAATTTTCCTTCATAAATGACATGTGCATAAGAAAACTTTCTAAACATCTTTATGTCACCCAAGTGGACAATTTCTTCAAGAAATGACTCTTTTTTGTCATAACTCAAATACATGTATGTAATGGAAATGCTACAAAGAACATACACCATTGAAATCCATACAAACCATTCTTGTTTGGTGTTATGTATATTCTTGCATTGACCTCTTCTTACATCTTTGCTTTGGCAAAAACTACTCCTTTTGTCCTCTTTCTTGACATACTTACCATTCCTCTTTGGCACCATAACCATCGGTGCACAAAATGGCGTAAGGGATGATTGAATGAGTCCATTGTTCAACAAACTTTTGCATTGCATTGGTGTCTCTACACTTTGCAATTTTGTCAACCCTTTCATGCTAAAATAACAAAGAGAAACCTCTTGCTGTAAAGATATTTCATGTGAAGTTTCTTTCTCCTCCAAGGACCATTCTTTCACAACCTGAAATACTTCATCACTCTGATGAACTGAACCAACCAAATCAGAATTGAAATTTTCATTACATGCAACAACATTTTCATAAACAATATCATCATTTGGCTTGAACATGAGAAGTACTAAACTTTTACTTGAATTCACTAGTCTTTTTTCCTCCCTTGCATTAACCAAAGAAATGTTTAGCTTTTTGAGATGGGCTCTCACTATGTACTCCACACCATCTTTAAACAAGTGATACTTGTTTTCATTCCAGCAAAACACTGCTTTCTTGTCATACAAATATGGACTACCCAACAACACACCTGAAATATCAAGCAGTACCACATCTAACTCTACTTCAACAAAATTTGTAGTGATTGCAAACTTAAACAAACATTTTCTTGTAACTTGTAAATTCATCTTTAATAATGAAAACATCCATCACCAAGTAGAAGTTACGAAAATCGTCCTTGAGCCTTTCTTTAGAATTTTCCCATGATACACCTTTGATAAGACCCATTGTTCCTTTCAAAACAAAATAGTCTTTTTGCAAGAAAATACGTTCTATTCATAAAGGTTTGTAGTTCTAAAATGCAATATTTAATTTCACAAAAGTTAGGATGTGCCAATGTGAGTGACCAACACATCATATTCTTTGGTTAAAGGAGAAAGAATAATTCACTTTTTTATTCACATGGATCCATTTTCTCATACAATGTTGGACCTTAAAATCGTCAATTTTGAATTCTTCACAGGAAATATGTTCCCACCATAGAAAAAGACTATTCGTAATGGAAGATTCTTTTGGATGGCACAAATCATATCCTTCGACCAAGGAGGTGGAGAATCTAACGGTGTGCAATTGGTGACTATTCAACCAACAACATGAAATTCTCCATGAGATCGAAGGAAGTGTGATGGTGTGTCCCTACCATGATAGTTTGGGCAACTAAATGAACAAGTCATAATGACAAGTAGATAATATAACTGGAATTTCCCGGAAAGTTATGGAAATTCTAGCCATATTTAGGGAAAATCCAGCAAGGATTTTTGTAAATCCAAGTTATAGTTGTTAAACTTCAAAATTTTAGGTGTCCTAGACATTTTTGATGGCGCTAAATCTATTTCCACCATCAAAAACATGATTCAAACATTGCCTCTACAATATTTTTTGAATTTTTTTTCCCCAGATTCTGCCCATTTTTGGCCATCCAGGAAATTCCTTCGCCTCACTAAATGACTCCAATAATATATCTTGATGGCCCTAATGGGCGAATCTTTATCACTAATAATGGTGTCAATGGTCATCAAGATATTTCTGGGCAAGGTGGAATTGAGTTCGCTAAGAGAGTGCTGACCTAGTCTATGTACTCATGGATGGAATTGCAAAGGTTTAGTGCCTGTAACAATGCATGGATTCACCAACTTCCGCTGACTGATTGCGACCAAACTCTACTGCCCATTGATTTTCTAGAAATTACTGTGTTGTCAGTCTTGTGTTGTCTCTCTATTTTAATCTGTTTATAGGCTAATTTGTGTTTGATTGTATTATGTTCCCATTAATTAGGATTAGAGCGAGGTTAAGGTCATTTAGTTGCTCTTGGCTTGAACATGTGAGCGATTCTCTTTATCACCAGGACTTCCTGATGGCTCTATACGCGCTCCTGCAATGATATTTTTCCAAAAGCCTCTTGTTAAACTGGAATACTTATTTTGGCACGCCTTAATGGGGCTTAATGACTTTCAAATTTCACTTTCATTTTCTTTTTAAGGTTTTATTAAAATGTGAAATGCTTGAAATGAATTCATTATATGTTTTATAGTTAAATGTTATACATGTTTTATAGTTATTATGAAACATATATAATTATATATGTTTTATAATTATGTGCGACTTTTTTAAATTTGGACACATTGAAAAGGCAAAAAAAGAAGAAGGAAAGGTAATCTTTTATTTCATGAAATTTTGGAAAGAGATTATTTTTTTTGGTTCTTTATTTAAAAATTGGTAAGGAAAAATTATTAAAGTTTTATTTTGTAAGTGGAGTTTTGTTTTTGGGGACATGAATTGTATTATGGAGACATCCACATTAACTGACATGGAGAAGTTGAGAGGGACTAATTTTTCCTTATGGAAATAGGGATGGAGGATATACTCATTTTAAAATATCAATATATGTCGATTGAGGATATAGAAAAGAAATCCTTATTGATGATGGATGAAGAAGGACATAACATACATAGAAAGATGATTGCAACAATCTACTAGTATCTAGCAAATAATGTGTATCTCATTGTGTCTGAAGAAAAAACGACAACAAGATTATGGAAGAAGCTCCATGATATATATGAAAAAACAAAATAAAGCAAATTGTTATTTATGAAGACACTTTATAATCTCAACATGAAGGAGGGTGATTCAGTTCTTGAGAACTTGAATGAATTCAATATTATTACTAGTCAGCTTGCCTCTATTAAAATCATTCTAGATGATGAAATTATAGCTATTTTGTTAATGTGTTATATGCCATACAACTGATAAAATTTAATTGTAGCTATGATCACTTCAGGACCTGCAAGAAACTTGAAGTTTGATGTTGCCAGTAGTACTTTAATGAAGGAGGAGCTGCAACGCAAGTGAATTGTGAAAAACTAGGTTGTAGAAGCTCTAGATCTAGCCGATCATGGTAGGAGCATTGATCGAGGCCAATAAGGGCATTCAATATTGAGAGGTTGATCAAGATAAAGGAGGGGAAGGCTCATCTCCTTTCATTATGGAAAATTCGGGAACATGAATAAAGAATGTCGAATCCAAAAGAAAGGACAAACGATCAGAAACTGACCAGTACAAATCACAAGTCATCGAGCACAAATGAAGGTGAGACTATTGTTGTAGTCACAGATGGTGATGTATTATTTATTGTTTTAGTATAATATGCATGTTTATATACATATAGTTGCATATTTTATTGGATCCTTGACTCTGGGGCATGTCACCATGTAACCCCATGCAAATATAGTTTTGTTGCATATAATCCTCGGGATTTTAGTAGAATCCATTTGGGGGATACTCATCTTTGCAGTGTTTTTGGAGTGGGAGATGTCCAGATCAAGATGAAGGATAGAGGATGGACCATATATATTGTTGAAGCAGGTTAGGCATGTACCATATATATTGTTGAAGCAGGTTAGGCATGTACCAGAAATGTGCATGAGCTTGATCTCTATGGGACATGTAGATGATGAAGGGTACTAGACAAACTTTGGAAAAGGAGATTGGAAAATGAGTGAAGGATCATTGGTCGTGGCTAGAGGACCCAATATAGGAAAATTATATATAATGAAGGAAATGATAGGAAAATCATATTTGTTTGTTGTCACAAAATAAATAAATTCAACATATCTGTTACATAACCACTTGGATCACATGAGCGAGAAGGGTTTAAAAATCCTTCGGAAAAATTCACTGCGAGGTTTGAAATCATATAATGTTGATATTTGTGAAAATTTTACATATGGTAGACAAAGAAGGGTATCATTCCTTAGAGGTAGCCATGACAAAAAGCAAAATTTGTTAGAATTCATACACTCGTATGTGTTTGGGCATGTTAACATTAAGTCATTAGGAGGAGCATCATATTTTGTAACATGTATAGATGATGTAGCAAATAAGGTTTGGGCCTACCTTATGAAAAGTAAAAGTGAAGTGTTTGAAATATTTCAAAACTTCCATGTTGTTGTTGAAAGAGAGACTAGGTAATTGCTCAATTGTTTAAGAATAGATAATGGTGGAGAATATTTCTCAAATGCATTCAAATAATATTGTAATAAGTTTGGCATAAAGCATGAGAAGATTGTGCCTGGTACTCCTCAACATAATGGTATTGTAGAAAGGATGAATCACCCCATTATGGAGAAAGTGAGGAGTATGTTGTCAAATTCTAGTTTGGAGAAGCATTTTTGGGAAGAAGTAGTAAGGACAAATTGTTATCTTATAAATTTATCTCCTACTACAACCTTGGATTTTAGCATCCCTAAAATGGAATTATTCTCATTTGAAAATATTTGGATGTGAAGCATTTGTACGTATTCCCCAATGAAATTGAACTAATCTAGATGATAAATCTATGAAATGCATTTTGATTCGATATGAAGATGAATAATTTGGTTATCATCTATGGGATACAGTCAAACTTAAATTTATTAGAAGAAAGGATGTTATATTTAATGAGTCATAAATGTTTAAGAGATTTGTAGGTGAGTTGGAGGTTAAGAAATTTATTGATAGGTTTGAAGAGAAACATGAAAAAATCCCACCAATGTAATAAAATAGACAAAAAATTAAAGATCAGGAAGGACAACAAGTGGAAAATAATGAACAAAATGAAGAAGGAATATTACGGGAACCTCTACAGGAGATTCAACCTGATAACTCACCACCACAGTTGGTTCATCAATATTCTATGCCTCAAAAGGATTCACAAAGGTATCCTCCTTCAAACTATATCTTATTAACTAATGATGGTGAGCCTAATTTTTTTCAAGAGGCTTGTAAAGTTGAGCATAATAGAGAATGGAAGAAAGAAATGGAGGAAGAAATTAACTCTTTGCTAGAAAATAAAACTTAGCAGGCCGTAAAGCTCCCTAAAGGTAGAAATCCCTTACAAAGCATAGGTATAAAGGAAGGTTGGTGGGGAAAGGATTTGCCCAAAAATAAGGTATTGAGTTGAATAAAATTTTCTCATTTGTTGTCAAAATGTCATCCATCATAGTCATTCTTGGTCTTGTTGCTTCTTTAGACTTAGAATGTGAATAATTAGATGTAAAAATTGTTTTTCTTCATGGTGAATTGGAGGAAGAAATTTATATGAAGCATCTACAAGGCTTCATAAAAAAATAAAAAGACCTAGTTTGCAGGTTAAAGAAGAGCCTTTATGGGTTGAAACAAGCACCTCAGAAACAATATCAGGAATTTGATTCATTCATGTTGGAACATGGTCTTCACAGGTTGAAAGATTACCACTGTGTTTATATTAAGAGGTATGATCAAGGAAAGTATATAATATTATTTTTATATCTGGATAACATGTTGATTGTTGGGAACGATAATAATATGATTAATAGGTTGAAGAAAGATTTGGGAAGAAAAATTGCAATGAAGGATTTGGGTCCAGCACAACAAATATTGGGCATGAGGATTATAGGTGCTAGGAGAAACAAAAGGTTGTGGATGTCACAAGAAATATATATCAAGAAGGTGCTTGATAGGTTTAATATGAACGATACAAAGTCAATTGACACACCCTTTTCAACCCACTTCAAGATGAGTACTGAGTTATGTCATAGGGATGACAAGGAGAAGGAAGAAATGAGAAAGATTCCTTATTCTTCAGTAGTTGGCAACTTTATGTATGCCATGGTATGTACATGACCAGACATTGCATATTTAATGGGTATAGTGTGAAGTTTTCTTGCCAATCCAGGAAAAAAAACATTATCAAGAATTAGAATGGATTTTGAGATATCTCAAGGATACTAGTCATTATTGTTTATGTTTTCATCATAACGAGAATGTAATTGAAGGATTTACAGATGCAGATATGGCTGGAGATATGGACACCATAAAGTACACAATAGGTTATTTGTATACATTTTTAGGAGCAACAATATCTTGGTTTTTAATCCTACAAAGGATATTATCTCTCTCTACAGTAGAGGCAAAGTACATAGATGCAACAAAGGCTTGTAAAGAGAGGTCATGGATGCAAAAATTCTTAGGAGAGATAGGAATAAAGTAGGACAAGTATGTTCTATATTGTGATAGTCAGAGCATCATTCACTTGGTTTAATATTTCACTCAAAAACAAATAACATTGATTTGAGGTACCATTAGATATGGCATGTGTTGGAGGAAGGGCAATTATCCTTGGAAAAAATCCATACAGATAAGAACCCGTCTGATATGCTCAATAAGATTATACCATTAAATGAACATGAGTTATCTAGAGGTATGGTAGGACTTGGTGTGACTTGATTCATAATTCTTCATTAGGCTTCAAGTGGGAGAATGTTAGATGTGAAGTCACAATAAAGACGCTGACTATCACCAACTACCATCGATCGATGACAAGGAAACTCCACCACCCACTGATTTTTTGGAAATCAATGTGTAGTCATGAATTTCACATGTAGAGAAGTATATAGCTTCTCTCCTCATCTATAAATTTACAATTCACCTCAGCCTAAGCATGCAAGGAAGGCATGGCCTACAATGTAACATAAGTATGTGATTTTTTTTCTCCATTATGTATTTTTCTCTCTATTTGTGATTTGGCCTTGTGTTGTCTCTCAATTTTAATCAATATGTAGGATAATTTGTCTCTGATTTGTATTATGTGCCCATCAGTGCCTTAATGCTTCATTCAAAAAATGTTTATGGTGATTTTATCCTCTACCTTTGATAATAGATGTTTCTTATCTAGAAACAATGACTTGAATTCTAATTCACAACTCAACATCATGTCAAAGACATCCTGGAGCCATGCCATCGTCAATAAGTCATCTGATGTATCTACCAAGGTTTAATGATTCATGTTATGACAATGACTAGAACAATGAGGGGGCAAAGAAAGAGAATATAGGGAATCAACAAATCAAATAGGAGATATTATAATAGAACTAGGGGAAATTGAGGAAGAATGGCGAGGTTTTAATCCTCAACCTAATGATAGAAGAGCCAAAAGATAGGGATTAAATGAGAGAATACTTAAAGTTACTGCACGATGGGTTCGTTTTCGTCTTAAAGCCGATGAATAAATCTAGGTCGAGTTAGAGAGATTAATAATAGAATTGGACGAACCGTGTGAATTCTTCCCTCCATCATTCATGTGGTTACAAAAGGTCGATGTCATGTTGTTGTAGCTACCTCACATAACACTTCTAGATGAGAATATTAATAATGATTTTTGTATAATTTATCAAGAAAATTTATGTTTCTTGAAGTGGCACGTGACCTTTAGTGCAAACATAGGTACTAGATACATGCATCTTCAAATGGGAAACAATGTAGCTAATTTGTCCATTAATTCGAGTGCCCATAAACCAGACACTCGAATGACCAGGGCCCTCCAACCAAGGGAAAGACATGTTTTTTCTCTAATTCTACTAGATGTGGTTACCCAAACTCTAGTACATCCCAATAAGATTACTTCTTTGTGCCAAATTTTCCATGTGGATTTTAAACTATAGGAGGAGGCAGGTCGACTTAATTGTTGTCACATATTCCATCAAATTCACATTGCATCATGGATGATATTTTCAAACACCTATCCCATCTGCCACACAGTATTTCAGTGGACGCTACTACACGAAGGGAAGTTTTAAGATATTTTTTTAAGACAAAATAAATCCTTTGTCTTAAATCAATTAAAATTTAAAATTGAATTGAATTGTCTTGAATATAAAATTTAAGACAAAAAACAAGGGAATTTTTTTTTAAGACAAAAACGATTTGAGACAAAAATATTTTAAGAAAATTTTTTATATTTAAGACAAAACTTTATATTTAAGACAAAAACAGTTGAAGGAAAAATATTTTAAGACAAAACATTATATTTAAGACAATTGCAATTAAGATGAAACTCGTTTAACACAGCTAACAATTAAGACAAAACCATACCAATTTAAGGCAATATTATCCAACACTTGCAAAATTGACTCTGGCAATGCGCCTTAAGTCTGCCAACTTGCAGGATACTATTGCCTTGTAGGATACTAAAACTTTGATATAAATTTGCAAGAAATTAGATACAATACAATGATAAACAAAATTAAATATCTTCTAAATTGTTTTCAATATATATATATATATATATATACATTATGAAGGAGGTTGAAAGAGTACCTCTAGCATAAACTTTAATTTAACCCTAAAAGCCATTGTCAGGCCTCTAAAGTCACCCACATCGGAGGCTGACTTAGCGCACCCAGATGGACCATCACTATAGGTTTTTGGTGCATTGTGACTCATTTCATCTCATTGTTTTTCTAAAACTAAAACTACGTGATTCCGTACTACACCTCACTTTTTATATTTCACAATTATTAAAATTCATAAGTTTAACATTTATTGACATATGTAGATAATCATTCCATACAATTATTCCTTAACATAACGAATATGCAAATGATATGAATGAAAGTGTCAGGCCAGGAGTAACTCCAGAAAAACTGATTTAATACTTTCATTAGGTAGCTATTATTATATACACATGAATGTGACTGATCAATTCATCTTCTTGATGACCGTTCACATTCCAGAAGATTAGGTGTCAACATTCTCCCCTTAATCTGAAGGGATGTTGGTGAGTCCAAGCATTGTTCTGAATATTTCAAGATTTTCTCTTCCAAGTGCTTTGGTGAACATGTCTGCATTTTGCTCATTTGTGGAACAATGACAGAGATGGATTGTTTTAGCCTCAACATGATGTCTGATCAGATGATATTTAGTATTGATGTGCTTTGTATGATCATGGAACTTTGGGTTCTTGGCCAACTTTATTGCACAGGTGTTGTCAATCATGAGTGGAGTTGATTGTACTTGTTTTACCTGCAAATCTTCAAGAATTTTCCTGAGCCACACAATTTCTTTCGTTGCTTCAGCTGCTGCCACGTATTCTGCTTTTGTTGTGGAATCTGTCGAAACTGATTGTTTGCGTGATCTCCAAGAGACAGCTCCTGATCCAAGACTCATAGCATATCCTGAACTAGATACTCCAGTTTCTTTGTCTCCATCGAAGTCTGAATCAGAGTATCCAATCAAGCTGAAGTCGTC
>APFE031589770.1:156061-185027 GCA_000404065.3 Pinus taeda | reverse complement strand
CAGAATGGCAGGAAGAGAGTTGTATTGGGGCCTCCACCCCTGCTGAGGTGCATTCCACTGAGGCTGCGGCTGGACATGTGAGGGAAATGAACGGGCAGTAGGCTGAGTATGGTATGGAGATAGGTAAGACCACGGAGGAGGTGCGGACCAGGAAGGATGAGCAGGGGGACCCCAAGAGGGTACATGAGCGGATTGGTTGGGGCTATAATAAGCTTGGGATGTCCCTTGCATCCCCTGCTGGTAAGGTTTGCGCCCATGCGGCCTCCTTTGGTTGAGGAAGTAGAGAGGTTCAGTGGTTGCCTCAGTCCCCTGGTACATGGCTTTGAATCCGGGCAAGGTTGGGCATTGGTTTGTGGGGTGGTCTTCCTCACAAAAGAAGCATACCTCTACTGAGTGCAATGGACACTCGTTCTTAGGGTGCTTCCTCGTACATCTGGGACAGAAAATGGCCAAAGCCCTCTCAGCTTCCTCCTCCTTTTGTTGGATTCGGAAAGTATCAAGTTGCATGGCAATGGTATGTCTCATCTCACTTTTGAGGTCTTCCATCTGATTAGCAAACTCATGCTTGGAGAAGATGGTACTAGCTGAAAGTGGATTGCCCCTACCTCTCTTCCGGGCTGCCCTAGAATGGTTTCTAAACATAGTCTTTATGTCCTCATAAGGTAGTTGGTAGATGTCTCCTCCAGCTAGCAAGTGAAGGGTATCTGGCAGGTCTTCAGGGACTCCTCAGAGCAGAACCAGCTTCAGAGATTCAGGGTTAAGTGTGCACCTGGCCCGTTTATAACTAAGCTGGAACCTTTCCTCGTAGTCTTCTAAAGACTCATCATTTCCCATGGTCATTCGAAGGATCTCCCCCTTTGTTTCTTTTGACCTACAGTCGTCCCGATATTTGTTGTTAAAGGTTTGCTGCATCTGAGCCCAAGTGGTGATACTGTTTCCAGGTAATCCCATGAACTAGCGTAGCGCTGCATCCTTGAGGGTAGAAGGAAAGAGCTTCAACTTTTGCTCGTCTTCGGCATAGTCATAAGTTCGACAAAGGATAACAAACTCAAACAGGAAGGTATCAGGGTCTTTAGTGGTCAATCCATGGAAATGAGGTAAGGCTGAGGGACTTATGTTCTTCCTTTTCATGTCTCCATTGGTCTCTCGGATGGGAAAGGCACCTTCTATTCTCTCGTTATCTCCTATACCGTTTCTATGTTCAGCCATGGTCTCGAGAGGGATGTTCTCTTGCTCTTCTTCTGTTATAGGATCTTTGTATATCTCTGGAAGTTCACCTATAGGTTCTTCTGGATCACGGCCACCAAAAAAGAGAGAAGGGTGACTCAGTGATGTGGTGGGGGTGTTGGGTAAGAATTTTCCGGTATTGTCTCTGTTCCTACGAGGCATGAAATGAAAGATTTTTTGCTGCTTTTTGTTTTTTTGTTCTCTGCTTGTACCTGCAAAACTGAAAGAGATTGAATTGCAACTAACTAAAATCTATCTTGCTGAAATGAAAATGCGGAATTGAAATGAAAGTGGGAAAGGACTAATCTATTTTGCTGAAAGGAAATTGCAGGAATGAAATGCTAGGCTACGCTTGCAAAATTGAAATTGCGGAATTGAAATGCTAATCTACACTTGCAGAATTGAAATGCTAGTATAGGACTGCAGGAAATGTCTAGTCTATTTTTGCGGAAATGAAATTGCAGAATGGAAATGAAATAAACTACTTGGTAGAAGGTTGTAGTAGAAAATAGAAGAAAAGCAGCAATCACAAATACTCTGACGCTTCCCCGGCAACGCCGCCAAAAAGAATGGTGGGCTCCAGTATTGCAGCAATAATGCTGCAACTCTTGGGACTCCCTTCTTTACTTTTATCAACCCGGTAGTTCATAACAAACTTGGAAGCGACAGTGCTGTATGCACAAGTACTAGCTCTTGCCGCGACTGTCACTTGGTCAGCTTGCACAAGTTCGCTAGGAGCTTAAGCCAACTTCTATGAGCTCTGAGAAGAAGCTTTTTTTAACTAATGGACGAAAGCTAACTCAAAGGAAGCTAGTCTACTTGCAGAAAGAAACTGAAAAGCTGAAAGGAAACGCAAACCCTAGCAAACCCTAATTTTACTAGCTAGTCCTACTGATGCAAGAAAGAGGATGCAAGCTACTAAAAGAGATGCCATTGACTTCTAGGAAGGTAAAATACATGTGTCTCAGCTACTACTATATGAAGAAAACATCTTTTTGTATTTTTGAACAAGTTGTCAGATTTATCATGCATGTGCTTTCACTGTTTTTGACTGTGTAGAGGTGGATCGGCGAGAGAAAATGCTTGCAGGAGGTTGGGAAGGTTCAGAGAGGGCCTAAGGGGTCCCTAACACCCTTCCAGAGAGTTTCGTAGAGTTTGGCTATCAAGAAACCGCTTTCGTGAGCTTCTACAGGAAGTCTGCAGGGGTTCTAAAGGATGTCTGGAATTTCTACAGGATGTTCTGTAATTTTCTACAGGATGTTCAGAAAGGGGATTTTGGAGAATTGATGGAGGGAAAAAGGTGAAGGAGTGGGTATGGAGGTGAGATAAGGGTGTAAGGAGGTTCAGGGCTTGGTGGGTGGAGGTGAAGAGTGGTGAGGATGGTTGGATTTGTTCAAGGAGGGATAGAACAATGTTGCACAAAAATATGGGAATTTAGGGCAAGTGAGAAAATGGCAAACATGAGGCAAGAATCCAAGTTGGAGGATGGAGCAGGTAGGATTGATGGAGTACAGGTAGATGGAGAGGTACTACAGGCGCTCTGCAAGTTATTTCTCAAACTGGACAAACAATCACTTGGAAAACCAGTGACCTAGTTACTTCACTCTAATCTGACCTAAGTAACAACAAAGGAAATGAACAGAAGTTTATTTGCAATGAAATACGTGAAATAGCTATGCAAACTGGGCAATCAGGAACCTGAGCACGTAACCACAACGGGTGTCAATCTCTGCAAATGGAAATCTAACACTAATGATTGCATGGTGAAGCAAAGACAGTGTTTTTGTTGGCAGCAATGTCACCTTTGTCCCAGCTCACGATCCCACTGAGGGAGAGGTGAGATTAGAGGTGCTTGATGGCCTTTTTTTGAAGTTCTTCCCTGTGATTTATCTATCAACTAAATCTGAACATGAAAAGCCTATCTAATCATCAACCATGACCTATGTAACCAACAAGATGTAAATCTACTTAACAGAAATTATTTTGCAAAGACATAAAAAACAAATAACAATACACAAAGGAAGCTTTGGCGCTTGGGTTGGGCCCAACCCCAAGAGCTGCTGGCTCCTAACGAAACTCAGAACTGATGCCAAATAAAGCTGCTTTCCATTACTCAAAAATAACCATGTTCATAAGAAAGTTATACAACAACAGCTACAAAATGAGCTGAGAAAATAACAACAGTCTAGTGCAAAATACAATAGTCCAAAAAGTAACCTGCGAAGGCTGAAAGCCTTCCTATTTATGCACTACGAGGGGCCTCAACAACCCTCCTTAACTCAAGGGGCTCGGCTGTTCAAACTGCTAGTAAACAGTCACTTTTCACCAAGCTGCTCGGCTGCCTTTAGGATTCGTTTTGGTGACCTGCTGAGCTCCGAATTGAGGGTGGAGATTTCGAGGAAGGGCCATTTAATGGAAGAGACATCCTTCTTACGAATCCTCACCCTTGTTCCTTCATGCTTAGCTGTCATCTGGCTCATAATTGCTTGGCTTTATTCCAAAATTTGTCCAAAAAACCTGAAATAACCACGTATTAGCCTTCTTGGTAAAGTGACCACCCTCATTCGTTCAATTAACATAAACATACTCAAAAAACATGCATAAACTATGGAAAATGGTGGATTGATCAAGAACAATTAGGCAAAATGAGCCCAATAAGTTACCCAATTCGGGGCTCATCAATTATCATTTGAAATCCATATTACAGAATGGGATATCATGGGAATTAATAAGTTACTGGGAGTACTTTGGGTTATCAGCCTTTTGGCTCTATGCGTTTTGTCAGTAACATGCATATTTATTGTATACAGTATTAGATCTCAAGAATTAAGATCATGATCATGCTCTAAGATCTAGGAAATCCATTTGTAGTACTTGGGCCATAATCTTTTGGTTATGTGCCTTTTGTATATGGAAGCCCTTTGTTATTATTTTTATAAACTTATCTTCATTGTATAAATGATTAGAAATTTTCATATCACTATTTGATTTGCCATGTGGCTGTTTTGTTTAAATTATGGGCCAGTATGATATTTGTGAACTGCATGCATTTTTTGGAGGAATCTTGTTAACATGTGGATGTATTTTGATTCCGTTCATAGCATATTCTGGTGTGCACAGATAAATGCCATCATCAAATTTGATGGTGTTTACTGATATTGGGTATATCTCTCAAGCAGGTTGATTTATCAAAGAGATATTGCTTTCCTGTTTATTGGTTTGGAGAACACAGACGCGTCCTACGAGGCCAGTGGTTTGCTCGCAAAGGAGGTCTTGAATGGTTACCACTCAGGGAAGATGTTGCAGAGCAGCTTGAATTTGCATACCGCAGTCGAGTAATTTCAGATGCCAATAACCAATTGCTTTTATAACATCAATTATTTACTTGATTATTTTCAGTTTGTCTAGAAGACTTAATGTAGTTATTCAAAAGTTAGTTGCATATTTACATTTCAGACTTCAGTATATTTCTTTTACAGAAAACACTGTTGCATCCTAGCCTTATCAGAATGCTTGCTAAGCATAGAATTCCTCCTTTAGATGTTTGGATGCTTTGACCACTCTGCATGCATTTACACTTTACAATTGAAAGGTGGATATCTTTGCCATGATTCAGGCAAGTGCTTTCATTGCAGCTGTGAAGTTCTCTTCCCAAGCTTCCTAGCCACTACCATTTGACATTTATCTTCATTGTTCATGTGGTTGAAACTCAGTCCTGAATGACTAAAATATGGCTCCACCAATTTGGCATATATATCAATATCTATCATCACTCTTACTGTAGTGAAGAATAGCAAAAAATATAATGAAAGATGTTGAGTCTGTTGGGCTGGGTCTGGAGCACTTCTGAGGATGACCCAGGGTCAGATCCTGGCAGTAGGCTCCGGCAAAAACTGCATCCAAGACCAGGTGAAAATATCGCAGATATTGATGTTCCATTGATGCTGCGAATTAAAATGTAAGCAGCTCTTGTAGTGTCATTGCCCAAATCTTCCTACTAGAAAAAATCAGGAAAGCTGTTGATCCCTGAAAGTAGTAACCAATTATAGGGTAATGTGTGGCACTGCCATGAAACCAATGACAACAATTAATTACTGGTAAAGGAGGCAGAGCCATTACAAGCTTTTGACCACCAATCGTGAGGCCAGATCTAAGATTTGTGATAATATAATCTAACACAAGCATCTGTCCTTTTTTGAAGGACTATAAGACAATCATAAGCTACGGGAATATACATCAAGGATGTATTACGGCTTCCTCATGGTCACTTCCTATAAAAGAATCTCATTCATTAGAGTGGTGACTTCTTGATGGAGTAATTATTGTGTTGAAAATACCAAAAGCTCAAATTTGTAGATGTAGTTAATGCTCCATGTGGAGTTGCAGTGAATGGGATGATAATGTACAATCTAGTAATCATGATAAATGCACAACTCACTGGAGAATGCGTATGATGCGTGCTCACAGTTAAGTTACAGGAAAATCATGAGCACTGGATAGCAAACATGCTCACAGTAAGATGAAAGTATTTACCACTTGTACAGCTCTACATTCTGTTATTCCTTATATATATAAAATAAAGAAATATAACTTTATTAATGTCCAACAAATGACCACAAAGGTAGGTCAATGGGACTAAAAGATACATCCTATGTGATTACAATATGGGAGTGTAAAAACAACTCATGGGTATTCCTGAAAACGAGATAAAGTAAGCTCAAGAATGTATCACAGATAAGTATCTAATTAAGCTAATCACTAGTCTTAACCACAGCCTTATATTATATAATATATATATTTATTGTATATGTATATATGTGTGTGTATATATATATATATAGAGAGAGAGAGAGAGAGAGAGAGGGGTCAATTATTGAAGGCAACAGGGGTAATTGGTGTTGAAATTCCAATGCAAGGGGGAATTTCTTAACATGATAATTACTTGTGAAATTATTTAGTGTTTTATTTTTCTTTTGTTATTCATCAAACAATTACCATTCAAAACAAGAAAATAGAGATCATAATACACAGAAGACGAGAAACCAAAAATTAGGTCCTAAGCCAGGGCAAAACCCCACAAGGGGCAAAACCATAGAAAATTTTAGGGGCGAATGTTTGCCCTTTGGCGAAATTGAGGGGTTTTAAATTTTTAGCGGGCGAATATTTTGTATCATAGTACATTTTTACAAATCACCTCAAATAGCCCACCTTATTTTAAGGGAGAGGGTAAAAAAGGTAAATTTAGCCCTTGAAATTAGGAGTTACAACCTTCCATTCGCCCATTTTCAAGAATAGGTTTTATTTAAGTGAATCCATTCGCCCATTTTCAAGAATAGGTTTTATTTAAGTGAATCCTATGGGCCAAATACCATATTTATGAAAGAGGTATGGTGAATTAATAAAAATATAAATAAATGAAAAGTATGGTAAATAAATAAAACATTTTTTATAATTACTCCATAAGTCACCTTATATACATGCAAGGGTGTAAACAAATAAAAATATAAGTAAAGTGGAGGTATGGTAAATAAATAAAATGTCTTTTTATACTTACTCAAAAGGTATGGTAAATAAATAAAAATATAAATAAACTAGACGCATGGTAAATAAATAAAACCTCTTTTTATATTTAGTCCATAACCCTCGTTTCTATTTATGAAGGCTCAAGAAAGAGGTTTTATTTAAGTGAATCCTATGGGCGAAATACCATATTTGTAAAAGAGGTATGGTAAATTAATAAAAATATAAATAAGCGAGAGGTATGGTAAACAAATAAAACATTTTTTTGTATTTACTCCATAAGTCACCTTATATTTACGAACACTCAAAAAATGCGTTATATTTAGGTGAAACTTATGGGTAAAATACTATGGGACAAATACCATGGACTAGATTGTTATTAATACCATGCAAAAAAACATTATTAACTGTATTAATAAAAATAAAAATGGCACATGGTATTGACCCATGGTATTCAACCAAATGGCACATGGTATTGACCCATGGTATTCACCTGGAATGTAGCCTATTTAAATGGGGGAATTAAACCAACATAGATCCATCTTTACCTTCGATCTACTAAGCCCCGAGAGGTATCAAATATTGTGATATGCAAACTAGCATAGAGTGAAAAAATATTTGATCCCTCTCGGTGATTGGTGGATCAAGAGTAAAATGGATGTTGTAATTTAATGTGTGTTAAACATTTTAGCTTGGTTAAAATAAAAAATAAAATAAAAATCAACTATTAATTTTATTAATTTTTATAAATTACTAATAGTTAATTTTTAAGCTCCAGGTTTATGATAACCCATGGTAATACCAAGATCTTACTAAGTTTATATAATGAGTAAAAATATTCGCCATGCTGGTGAGAGATTCGCCAAAAATATATACATATTATATTATTGATAAAATCGCCTTCCATTTTTCCTACATACCATGGAGATTCGCCCATTTATTATACTTATAAATTTAGGGGGGGTTCTTAAAATTTTCCCTGGGCAAAACCCAACAAAAATCCTTCTCTTATAGAATCAGATCAAAATGAGATATCCAAGACTCAAGACCAAATCTGCCACCAAAACTTCAAGTCCAACCTTCCTCCAAGTCACCTCCAAGCATCAAAATCAACACAGGTCAAAACTGCCCAAATCTGTCATCTTCTTGAAATTTCGGCTATGTCTTGAAATTTTGGCCCTAAAATTTCGGGCCTGCAATAGTCACAGAAAAATTTGTTCTTTCTTCAAAATTATCCTCCATATATGCTAGATTTTCTCTCCTTTAATTTGGCATCTAATCGACTTCTCCTTCCTCCCTAATCTTCATGCTTTTCGATGTTCGTCCAATTCTTCCATATGCTAATCATGCTTAGATAGATCTTGTCTTAACCTGCAACTTTTATTAGAAGACTATGAAAGAACTTTGAGGTGAGTTAGCTCCCTCTTAATCTTGGACTATTCCATCAACCTTGTCCTCACATTAGCATGGAGTCATACATGTCATTTTTCAAGAGCTAGGTTTTCCTTTTATAGCGGAAACAATTAGTTAGGGTTTTGTTCCTTGGGTTTTCTAACTCAAAGTTTTGCTAGGGTTTACAAACCCTAGATACTTTTAGTTCCAAAATCTTCAAGACCTGCCATTTTTTAAAATTTGCAATTTCGACAGGTACATAATTTTGTTAGTTGCAAACCCTAGAAATGTCATTAGCAAGCTCTCTATACGTGAAGCTTCATTCCTTGATTTTAGAAAACTAGTCTTTTGTATGCAAGGAAAGACTTCAAAAACATATCAATGATCTCTAAAATATATCTACACAGACCCTTTTTATGATGCATTACTATCTTTTCAGGAGATCATTATCTTAGCATTATATGCACTATTATTGTTAGCAAATTAACAAAATTTGTACATACATTTTTCCACACCACCGTCTTAGCAGCTCCACGCTCATCGGCATTGACGTCGTTCTTCCCGCTGAGTTACCTCTGTCGCTGCATTACCAACACTGTAAACGCTGACTATTTCTGCACCTGGCAATTACTGGTACATATGATATTTTGACGTTGCGGGAGCCACAAGAGAGGCCACGGTCAATGAACGTGACCAAATCAACTGTTGGGTAGGACTTGTAAAAATTTCTGTTTTCCCACCCCGGTTTTCAGTTTCTCCTTATTTCTCCCATGTAGTTAAATGCCCTTTTCCATAAACATACATTCAATAGGCTGGAAAAAAATAAATTTGCTGAAAACACAAATTCTGGAAAATTTACAGAATGCTGGAAATTGCAGAAATAAAAATTAGCAGTAATAAACAGCCATTAAAACACATTAAAACACTGATATTTTTGGTCAATGTGACCCTGGAACTACAACTCATATGTAGTCGTACACCATCGGGTGGCTTCACCAAGCACGAGATCTCTACATCAGCCAGCAATGTCGCCTTCCCTACATCATCATGCCCTTCACAAATAAGGCATTTTGTGATGTTTCTCCGCTTGAAGTTTGTGATGTATTTTTCAGACAACCATATTTATGGAAGATGCATGTTGTATATGAGTCTAGACCTTGCTCTATTGTTATTTCTTTGGGTACTAAGTTATACAAGATACCGGAGATAGCCCCACCTACCTCCATCTCTTTGATCTCTACTAAGCAATGCAGTACGGTCATCTCCCAGACTAGGAAATTTGTTTTCTTTCTGATTCACTCTCAAAGTAAGGGGAAGGTCATAGACACATCCATGGCCCCTGGGAAGGGTTCATCCAAGCAGCAAAAGCAGATGGATGTGGTCGTGGAAGAATACAGGAACATCTTCTCCTCACCCGCAGGGATACCCTTACATTGGCAGATCAAGCATTCAATCGACCTGACTCCAGGAGCACCTCTACCCAACGGGCTGATATATCATCCCTCCATTCTGGAAAATGAAGAGATCAAGCGGAAATCCAGGATTTACTGCAAAAAGAGTACATCCGACCAAGTTCCTCGCCTTGAAGGAGCCTGATTATCCTGGTACAGAAGAAGGAGAGAACCTGGAGGCTATGCATTGACTATCAGGCATTAAACAAAATATCTATCAGGAACAGGTATCCAATCCCATGGATTGATGACTTGTTGTTCCAACTCAAGTGGGTCAAGTATTTCAGCAAGATCAATCTGAAGTCTAGTTATCACCAAGTTCCAATAGAGCCCACATATGTATGGAAGGTTGCCTTTAAATCCAAGGAAGCCATTTTTGAATGGTTGGTTATGCCCTTCGAGTTAACAAATTACCCCGCTACTTTTATGAGGTTAATGGATGACATCTTGCGGCCCTTCACCAACTCGTTCATGGTGGTTTATCTGGACAACATCCTCATCTTCAGCAAGAGTTGGGAAGAACACTTGCAACACATTCGGCAGGTCCTTCAAACCCTTTGGCAGCACAAACTATGTGCCAACTTGGAGAAATTCACCTTTGGCATCAGCTAGGTCCAATACTTGGGGTACATTATAGATGAGTGTGGCATGCATGTGGACCTGACCAAGATCCAAGTCATTCGGGATTGGCCAGCCCTGACCACTCTAACAAAGCTTCATAGCTTTTTGGGCCTTGCAAACTTTTATCGTAGGTTTGTGTTGGGATTCTCCCATATCACTTGGCCTTTGAGTCAGATTACTAAGGGCGGGGTGAAAGCAAAGTTTTCCTGGTCTGAGTCCCAACAGAAAGCGTTTGTTGAGTTGAAGTGTCGCCTCTGCTCTGCACAGGTATTCACACTTCCAGGCCTACAACAGCCATTTGAAAACGAGATAGATGCCTCACACTACGTTATTGGCACATTCCTCACCCAACACGGGCATCCACTGGCCTATCATAGTGAGACACTTTCCGATACAATTCGGAAGTACCTCACCTATGATAAAGAAATGTATTCCATCGTGCAGGCTTGCTGACAGTGGAAGAACTACATTTTGGGGAAGGAGACGGTCATCCACACCGATCACTGGCGGCCTCTTCAGTTTATACAGACACAGGGGAAGTTGCAAAAAGATCGTCATCAAAATTGGTCTACATATCTGCAACAATTTCAATTGAACATTAAATACAAAAAGGGAAGAACTAATCATGTTGCAGGCTGCCTTAGTCGGCCCCTAATTACAACACTGACTACTGTTCTCAACTCTTGTGGTCACGAGACCTTTGAATGACCGAAACTATACAAAAATGATCCAAATTTCGCCTCCACATACCAGGTGCTAGTAGATGGGAAGGAAATCCCTAATTTCGACCTCCAAGACGCATTATTATGCTACATGGGCCACATTTGTGTTCCTTCAAGTGAGCATGCCAAACTAATTTTGGAGGCACACTACAGTCGAATCGTAGGACACTTTGGGGTGGAGAAAATTGTGGTTGTACTACAAAAGTACTTATATTGGCCCAAACTTCGACTGGATGTTGGGAAATATATCAGATCCTGCACTGCTTGTGCCATCACCAAGCCATCCATCAAGAAGCAGGCATGTACACTCCTTTACCTACTCCCAACCAGTCATGGGAATCCATATCCATGAATTATATGTCTAGCCTTCCTTCTACCAAACATGGTAATGGCTATGTATTTGTGGTCATGGACATATTTTCTAAGATGGCTATATTGGCAACCTACAAGAAGTGTATCACAGCAGAGGACACTGCCAAACTCTTCTTTGAATGAGTATGGGTACATTTTGGGATCCCGCAGACCATTATATCATATCGGAATAGAAGGTTCCTAAGCACATTCTGGTCAATCCTATGTACACTATTGGACACCAAGTGCACCAAGTCAACTACCTTCCATCCCCAGACTGATGGCAAGACAGAGGTCGTCAACAGGATTATAGTGCACATACTCTACATGTACAACTCCAAGCATCCTCGAACCTGGGATGAGATTCCTCCATATGTGGAGCACAATTATAATAGAGCTCTCCATATCTCGATTGGTCCTAGTCCCTTTCAAGTGGGTCTAGGATTTCAACTATTGTGTCTAATTGATGTTGCCATGCCTCAGGCGACTACATAGACAGAATCCACACATGTATCATCCAAGGTGGATAAAGCAACCAAATTTATTGAATGCATCCAACACATCCGCCAAAAGGTTCACGACATCCTAGAGAAGTCAAATGCTAAGTACAAGTAAGGACATGATCAGCATCGGGTGCCACACAAGTTTCAGTTGGGCGATAAAGTCTGGTTGCATTTGCAGAAATAACACCTTACTGGAGCCCATAGGAAGCTCAGACCACTCCGATATGGTCCTTACACCATTACCAAGGTTGTGGGAAACAATGCTTTTGAGCTCATCATTCCCCCATTCCTTGGTCTGCACCCAGTGTTCAATGTGGATCACCTTCACCCATACTTCCCACCATTACTGAACACATCAGACATTGCAAAACAACTCACACCAACAAATTTAAATCCAGACTGCATGGAACATGCCACAACTGATTGGATTATGGACACGTAGGTCAAGAACACTCGCTAGTAGAAGATCCAACTATATCGGGTTGTCAAAGTTCGCCAACACCTGCACTAAGGCAAGTGGCTCACAAGAGACCAGGTTCAACAGAAATTTTCTCACCTCATGGAGGCTCTGCACACAATGGGGCCCATTGCTTCGTAATGGGGGAGGAATGATCCATGTGTATATTAGAGTCCACCCACCTATCCCACCTAGACCTCCAATCAGTTTCATTTGTTTCCTTGTTTATTTCAACATTTAATATTTTTAGTAGTTTTTCAGGTCCTGAACTTTCGGAGCAGTTTTGACCCCCTCAACGAAATTTTTTTAGGTCCACAGCAAGCCCAATGCCATAGGTAGGGGCATGCAGTAAAACCTATAGTTCTCAGAGAGACCTTTCCAACAAGGTATTGTACGTGCCAAACAGAGATAATATGACGAAGCTATGACCCTGAGAAGTTGGTTACCCAACTAACCCCAACAGGGCCCACAAACTCTTGGTGTTACATCTCCTCAGGTTAGGGTTTTGGTTCTTTAGGGTTTTCTCATGTTTTCCAATAATAAATAGGCCCTTCAGCCTCATTGTAACACAGTTCAGAGGCATGTAGTTGCCACATCTCTTCTCAGAGATAAGCTACCATCGCTCAAGCTAGTGTTATTTCCATTATGTTTGTAAGCATATTTCAGTATTTGATATTAATGAAATGAAGTGTTATTTCTGTTGCATCTTTGTGTTTATGGTTATATCTGTAATTTGTTGTGTTCCTGTTTAAATTTGAATCAAGACAGACCCCTGACTATTGGGTATCTCCCCGATTTGCTTGGTTTCTTTCCTTTGGTCAGGTGAAAACTCACCCTGAAAGCCACCTCCTAGCTGATATGCTCAACCCCTAACCTGGTGGGTCCCAATGGAAAACTCAACCTATGAACCTTTCACATTCTGATTTTCTAATAGATAAACAACCATGCTTTTGACGAGATCAAGGATTGGACTTTGAGATATTGCATACTTTTCTAGTGCACCTTGGCCATGAAAGTAATAGGTTCTTACACTCACGCTACTAACTACATGATGTTGAGTCACTCATAAGCTTATTCCCAAAATTCGTTGGGATAATAATTAAGACTCAGTTTGTTATATTGCTTAATAAAATACACAAAGGCGTGTATCTAACTACACTTCTCAAAATTAGAGGGAACTCAACCATCATCTCGCTTACTCCCCTCCCCCTCCCCCACACACACGTGCACACACACATATACATTTTCTTTTTTAATTCCCAACATATCACACACACAATGTATAATGGAACTAATATCAATTCATGCTAGCAATTTATATGCATTAACTTAATGAAATAACCACAAAGATTAGCATATCTCTTATACTCACATTGTATAATTATCTATCAACATAGCATGACTAGGCAGGGTCAGCCAAAGACGACCCCACCATTCGACTTACCTTGATTAGATAAGATCAGTCGAATAAATTAATCCAATCGACTTACCTCGACTAGACAAGACCAATCAAAACGACTCAAACCAGTCGACTTACCTTGACTAGATAAGATCAGTCAAAACGACTCAACCTAGTCAACTTACCTCAACTAGACAAGACCAGTCGACTTATCTTGACCTGATAAGATCAGTCGAAATGAATCAACCTATTTGAATTTATGTATATATCTATGTATTTTCATATTATACATAGGTCTGAATTGGCTATATTCATATTTATATACATATAGATGAGTTATCTCTTCTGGGCTTACAAGTTCTAACCCAAGGCTAAATAGCTAGTTCATCCACAGTCCAAACCTTCTTATAATTAACAGAGAGATTTCCCATCCCTCCATACATATACTTTTAAGCTAACTGTCAATGAACATAGGAATAAGCCTATTCCTGTAAAGGTATTCAAAACATCTGCAATACATTTTTCATGCTAGATTCATATCCCTAGTCATCAATCTAGTCAATTAAAACCCTTGTGTCGACCTATAATAATAACACATAAAACATAAGTAAATAGGGATACATCAACCCTGTAGAAATGAACCATCCCTCATCCATAAAACAGAACTTTAGCATAGTATAGGAATTCATATTCCTCATCATATTACAAGCATTAAACCAACACATTGAAAAATTATCATCATAGGCATTAAACCCACAAATTAAACACATGCATAACATTAAAAGTGTAAGAGTTTGAGTAAACAATTATCTTACGTCATAAGTTGGGAAATTGATTCTGGGACTTCAACTCTCCACCAACCTTAGTTTAGACTAAAATTTTTCATTTTTTGTAGCCAATCACCCTTCAACCAAATTCTAGAGCTTAAGGAGGTTTGCTCAAGGGATAAAATTAAAGTTGTTAGGTGAGATAGGGACTCCGAAGGACCAACAACCTCCACCCACTAGTTGAATTACTATAGTAAACTCTTCAAAGGGACTCCAAAGGTACACCACCTCCACCCTTTAGTTTCTCCATGAATCCAATAGCTCTCCAAAACTTAGGTTGAAACAAGGAACCTATTAGATCCCTATAGTACTAGTGTAACCCCTTATTGTTATTAGTGCAACCCCCTTATTGTATTATTGTGCCCATATAGTCCCCATGTTTTTATTATTATTCCCTATATAAGCCCACTATTGTTATTGTTGTGCCCCTACAATATTATTGTTATGTAGGCTCTGTTTGTATTAGGACCCCTTAGACTCCTATATATAGAATGGAGGTCTTGTCATTTGTATCATCCAATAATTGTTCATTTGTGTAATGTAAAGGAGGTTTCCCCCTCGAATAGGCTAATTTTAAAGTCGGTGATCTACCTTTTCTATCTTTTTGTGAGTTGGTTTCATAACATTTGGTATTAGAGCTTTGGATTCTAGGGTTTCGCTGCTCCAAACAGGCCATCGTGGCATTTTCTCTATAACATTTTTATCTACGAAGTTTCAGAAGCTAAAAAAACACCCATTTGAGCTAAAATCATTCTGAACCTCAAGTCAAAATTTCAGATCTTGTCTCGCTATATTTTCGGAGATATGATCTGAGGAAGTTAGGGTTTTTGCAAGCTCCAAAATTCCATCTCAAACAGGTCATCGTGGAATTTTCGCTATAGTTTTTTTATACGAAGGTTCAGACCCTGAAATTAAAACCCATTTGAGCATAAATTGTGGTGAAGCTCGAGCCCAAATTTCAGATCTTGTTTCACTATATTTTCGGAGATATGGTCCAGGGCATTCAAGGTTTTTGAAGGCTTTCGAATTACATCCCAAACAGTTGATGTTGGGAACACCGTCATTTTCTCTCTGAGAATCAGATTGAAATTTTCTAAGAAGTTATAGATATAGGATGGATTTTAATTTTATTTCTATCATTTTTAGGTATGAAGGTCCTAACAGTGACACGCGGCAGTTTGTACAAGTTCACTCTACTGAAAAAGTATATAATCAGGTCTTCTTGGGAGATTGAGCATAACTCTTTTTGGGCGAATCCAATTTTGATCAGACTGGTGGCATTGGAAAGAGGACATAGAGGGCTACCGCAAGTCACAATTTCAGACCTTGGAGATTCCAAGTTTCAAAGATACAACAGATTCAAGATCGAGCTCCTAAAAGTAAGAAAAAGAATGGCTCGAATCAAGAAAATAGAAACACCTAGTAAGAAAAATTGGACGGATGTTTTGAAGAATGTGATTGAAGGTATGATCAATAATGTTAATGGTATAGAAGAAAAATTGAATGGAAGCATGGAAGATTTGAAGAAATACATGGAAGGTTTGAAGGAAGGTGGCATAAATTCACTACAAGAAAGGCTTCCTAATGCAAAAAAGGTAGTAGAGGAAACTCATGATGAGAACAAAAGAAATGTTAATCATGATTTCATAGACTCTAACATTGGATTGAATACCCGCCATATTCCAAATATAGATATGAGGAGATTTTATGGCAAGGATCTGGTAACTTGGATACTACAAATGGAGCAATACTTTGATCTACATGATGTGCAATCGCCACAAAAGGCACGTATTTCATCTTTATATTTAGAACCAAATCAGTTTGTATGGTATAGAGGGATTTGTTCTCATAAACAACTTATCACCTGGTCAATTTTCAAGGAGGAAATGATAGCACATTATGACGATACAAAGAGAAACACCTTCTTTAGCCAATTGATAAATCTCAAACAAAAGGGTTCAATGACAGAGCACATTGAGGATTTCCAAAAACTGAATATAAGGGTAAATGATATTCTAGAGAAGCATAGTATTGAAATATTCATAGGGACTTTAAATGATAACATCTAACATGAGGTTCGCCTTTCAGAACCTGATTCATTGGAGAAGGCATACAGGTTGGCAAGAAAAATTGAAAGAAAAAATATGGCAACAAGGAAGCCTACCACTCATAACTATAAAGATGGAAGTGTTGTTGCTCCTAGCCTTTCACCACCTACAAGGTTGACACCACAACAATTGGAAGAAAAAAGAGCAAAAGGGATTTGTTGCAATTGTGATATAAAATACTCTAAAGGTCATAAGTGTGTTGAGAAGAAATTAATTTACATAGATGGGGAAGAGGAGCAAGAAAAGGAACAAGAAATGTCAAAAGAAGAGGATATACAACAGGAACCAATCCGATAGAAAGAATAAATGAATCTGACCATATCTTGTAATGCATTGACAGGAATTACCACTCCTTAAACTCTCAAGATAGATGGGCATATCAAGAAGAAAAATGTAATAGTGTTGATTTATTCGGGTAGTACCCATAATTTTATTCATTGTAAGATAGCTAAGGAATTGAATTGCTTCCTATATCCAGCACCAGAGTGTCAAGTAATGGCTGCAAATGGAGGAACCATAAATTGCTCTAGGAAGTGCCATAATATCAAACTATCCATGGGAGAATATGTCTTGAATAGTCCAATGCTTTCCATTCCAATGGGTGGTGCAGATGTTGTACTAGGAGTCCAATGGCTAAAATATTTGGGTACGATAGCTTTTAATTTTCAAGAAATTTTCTTGAATTTTTTTTGGAAGGAAAGGAAGTTGAATTAAGGGGTATCGCAGGGAAACCGAGAAAGATAATCAGCTCTAATAGCATGACAAATCCTCTAAAGAAAGAACAACGGGGCGTAATTGCACAATTATGTTCACTAGAGGTTCCCACGTCGAAATCATTTATTTCTCTAGATCTCCAAAACATTTTGGAAAGCCATTCCAAGGTATTTGAGACTCCAAAAGGCCTCCCACCTATTCATGATCATGATCATGCTATTCATTTGATTCCAAGAAGTGTCCCCCCAAACATCAGGCCTTACAAATATCCATATGCCCAAAAGAGTGAAATTGAACGTATGGTTGTAGAAATGCTAGAGGTTGGTATAATTCAAGCTAGTCAAATTTCTTTCTTTGTTCCAATGGTATTAGTACACAAAAAGGATGGATCAGGGAGCATGTGTCTTGATTATAGGGAACTCAACAAGCTTACTATAAAAGATAAATTTCCCATTCCTATCATTGATGAATTATTGGATGAATTACATGGAGCAATTTACTTCACCAAGTTGGATCTTCATTCAGGATATCATCAAATCAGAATGAAGACATTCCAAAAACAACATTTAGAACTCATGAGGGTCATTATGAATTTTCGGTCATGCCTTTTGGCCTTACCAATGCACCTTATACATTTCAAGGTTTAATGAATTCCATTTTCAAACCATTCCTTAGAAAATTTGTGTTAGTATTTTTTGATGATATACTAATCTACAGCAAGGCTTGGAAGGATCATGTTCAACATGTTGACAAGGTGCTCAAACTATTGGAGGAGAAACAATTATATACAAAAAGATCCAAATGCTCCTTTGGAGTACAAGAGGTGGAATATTTGGGTACTCAGTTAGCTCATATCTCATCTTATCATCCTCAATCTGATGGGTAAATTGAGTTAGTGAACAAATGTTTGGAAGGATATCTTCGTTGCTTTGTATCTGATAAACAGACGTAATGGGTCAAGTGGTTGCCTTTGGCTAAATGGTGATATAACACTTCCTTCCATACTGCAGCAAAAATGACCCCATTTATGGCACTTTATGTATGTCATCCACCGTCCATCACATCATCTTTAAAAGAAAATTCTAAGGTTCAGTCAGTGGAAGATCACATCGAGCATCAACAACAAGTTCTCAAACTCTTAAAGGCTAACCTCACTTTGGCGCATAATAGAATGAAACAACATGCATATCAACATCGCAGTGAAACAAGTTTTGATGTAGGTGAATGGGTATTTCTATCAACCATAAAAACAAAAGTCCCTCAAGCAAGCTAAGAAGGATAATAAATTATCACCAAAGTATTATGGTTCGTACAAGGTGTTACAAAAGATTGGTACTATGGCATACAAAGTGGAGCTTCCTTCATCTTCCTAAGTGCACCCAGTTTTCCATGTTTCATGCTTAAAGAAGGTTATAGGTGAGAAGATCCCAGTTCAAAAAATATTTCCAATACTTGACAAGGAAGGAAAAATCATATTGGAACCAGAATCAGTCACAAAAACAAGAAACCGACAGCCACGAAATCGATCAATTTTAGAGTATCTCATCTAGTAGAAGAACTTATCCGCTGAAGATTCCACATGGGAGGATGAGAATTTTATACAGAAACATCCATAAATACTCAAGCATTGAGGAAAACACTTTTTGAAGGAGAGGGGCATGTTAGGTCACTATACTACTAGTGTAACCCCTTATTATTATTAGTGCAACCCCCTTATTGTATTATTGTGCCCATATAGTCCCCATGTTATTATTATGCCCCATAGAAGCCCACTATTGTTATTGTTGTGCCCCTACAATATTATTTTTATGTAGGCTCTGATTGTATTGGGACCCATTAGACTCCTATATATAGAAAGGAGGTCTTGTCATTTGTATCATCCAATAATTTTTCATTTTTGTAATGTAAAGGAGGTTGCCCCCTCGAAGAGGCTGATTTTGAAGTCGTTGATCTACTTTTTCTATCTTTTTGTAAGATGGTTTCATAACGGAACCTAGATACCTCCATCATCCACCCACCATCCAACCAAGGGAATCTAGATGTTCTCCACCTCCACCCTCAATGATACAAGGGGATCTAGAGACTTGTGTCTTCACCATCAATTATACAAGGGAATCTAGAGATGTGTGTCTCCACTATCAATTATGCAAGGGAATCCAGAGGCCTACCTACACCCTTCAATTATGTAAGTTAAGCCATAAACTTCACCTCCACCCTCAATTAAAGTAGTGTGGTTCCACCCAATAAAGGGAATCTAGAACTCATTGTTAAAACCAAGAAACAAGCAGAGGAAACTTAAAAAATATCCTTACCAGGAATCCAAGAAACAGGCCTCCACGCCAGTTATCAAGGGAATCCATAGAAATCCATCTCCACCCTCCAACCAAATGGGCAATCTAGAGACCATTTTCCCTCACCTTAGAGAAATTATTCTAGTTTCCTCGTGCTCAATCGAATTTTTCTTTAATTCTTTGTGCTGTAACAATGCAATAATTTTTCCTCCTCATTGTTGAGGCATTTATTTTTTCTTTCAATTCTTATACATACCCTACCCCCTCTAACTCTCTATCTACATATGCTCCTTTTTTTTTTCAAATTCCTCTTGTGGCTTCTTTTATTGTACTTCTCATTGTCTTTCTGTTCCAACCTTCCCCTGTATGAATTGTTGGTTTCTCCTCTCTTCTTTGTTAGTGCCTTTGTGCTTTTAGCCAGACTCTGTAGAACCTTTGTAGCCCTTGGGTTGATTCCACATCTCCCCCACAGTCTCCTTCTTTCTTTTCTGTTAATTTCAACCAACGAACTTCGCTTACATGCTCTAGGCATAATTTCTCAATAATCTTGTCATCTCTCATTGAATTTTGTGTGTCCTTTCTTGCTTATGTTTTGCTCCAAGGGAGTATGGCCCTTGTCCTCTTGTCCAGCTTCCCATTAATGGAATAATCCAACCCATTAAAATGCATACCTACGAACCTCATTGGTTGTCATAGAAATTAAAAATCCCAAGCAATTACCCTCCTCAACTCTGGAATCTGTGTCAGTCCATTTTTAACAAAATATTTAAAATATTTACAATAAATGAGAAAATATCCAGGGGTTGTCACAAACCCCTCCCCCATGGGGGAACACCATCCTCAATGTTCAATAATCAATAAAACAAAAGCATGCTTTAAAACCAAGCACGATTGATATGGAGCTCTACACACATAGTTTTGTACAAAATTTACATTATATACAGTTGCTCGCCCAACAAATAATTAGGCAATAATATAATTTTATTGGGTTAGCAAATTTTTTTGGCCCCATTTGTAGTTTCTCGGTGCTCTCATTGCACCCAATCTATCTTAAATCCTTTGATTTTTCCTCGAGTGATGTGTGCCTCCAATATAACACGTTGTTTTCCTTGCACTGCTTACTCCTTCAACAAATAGTTCACAACCCATTATTTCTTGGAACGCCCCCAATGTGTTTTCTATTCCAATCAACCATGCTCATGGCCCCTTTAAAACTATTTTTTCTGGTATCCCCTTCTCTATTTATCAGTCCCTTGGGTGTTCTAGTCCCTCTTCCATGCAGTCACTCACCTTCCAAGTTTAGGCATACCCTTCTTTGTTTGGCATTCCCTTGATTGATCCATTCCTTGGTAAGGTTTCCTTGTCTCGAAAGAGTGTATAACCAAGCCATAGTGTCCATGCCTGTCAACCTTCATATCAGTCATGGAAAGCTTCATGGAAATCAGTAGACACCATTGGGTGCTAGTGTCCCACAATGGCCCTGTTCCTGAAATATTTAATCAATGTGTCACTACGCACTCTGATATATTCAAGTTGTTGTTATTCACCTTTCATCCAATTCCATTCACCAAAACCAGACAATTCCCATGATTTCCTACATCATGGCATACAAATATCCATGAGATTAATCATAAAAGAATTACCATAAACTTAAATCATACCTCATTAGAATCTTATTCATGAGGTGAAACTTGCTATTTTATTTGATTCCTAACCATAAGACAACTTAGCTCATAAATTAGAATATCACATCATTTTCTTGGTTTGCAAATTTCATGAAATCAAATGAAATATTGATACTTATCTTTGAATTTCTCTTTGCTTCTTTCTTTACACACACTAGATCAGTGTCCCAACCTAGCAAGCACCCAATGCTTTATCTTCTCTTTGACTTCGTACACATACTGTATTGGTTTGAAAACCCGACAAGAACCCAATGGTTTATATATGTATATTATATATTATATATATATATAATATATATATTATATACATAATCCCTATCGCTACCCTATGAATATGGGAACTACCAATCATAGTAGTCTTTTGTCGACATAGTATTATCATCAACAATCCAAAGGCTATCCCGCCTCCACCCGAACACATTACACAACACATGTGCCCAGATAGTCCCATACCTACCTATCCCAACACATACACATATACACATGGCACAGTACAACATGTACACAACATTTCAACCAACTACAAGCTCGCAGTCACATACCATCGAGAATCTAGAGACTATATTGTCTCCACCCATATAAACTAGGAGTCCAAAAGGCACAAGGCCTCCACCCAAAACTGGGAATCCAAAGGATCTCGATCCTTCACCTAGGAATTTTCTTTTCCATGTTTTTATCATGTGCACCCATAGTCCAAATTCTGGTTATGTGGTTCCTTCATTTTTCCATGCTTATTCTAGCATGCCGCAAATCACATTACTCCTTTATCTGTGGATAAGACCTTCAACAATCCTTGTTCATAATGTAAACATGGGCACAATATGAGAGTCATATTCAGATGAAGTTAAAATCATAATTCAGCCAAGGCTACTCCTTTCCCCATTGATTCCTCATGTAACTGGGAATCTTTATATGCCATTCATATCTGCATTAAATATATTTAAACAATCATTCTTCATTCTTCCACAAGAATGACCCCTGTAAAATCCTTGTTAGATGCCATGGAATTTTCATATAATTATATTTATATATATATATTATATATATTATATATATATATATATATATATATATAATATATTATATATATATTCTTGGTATGATCATGTATGTAAGACATAATTACATGTGTAATTAAGATTAAGGTTAAGAGAACTTCCTTTGTGCCATTTCATTGTTCATTTTTTCTCATGGACCCAACCAACCTATTTGGTTGTAATATTATTGTCCACTTAGTCGCGGACATAACAAATATTGACTTATGCCAAATAAAAGCAGGGTTTAGATTACTCCCTATGTATAAGCAAAGCATGCATTAATTATTGGAATTCTCTTCTAAAATTCCTCCTTTTACATTTCCTTTCCACATTGTTGTTATGCGGAAATTTCCAGTCACTTACATTTTCATCTATGCTTGTTGTAATGTTCAAGAGCAACTCTCCAAGGTATTCTAGTGATGGAATTTTTCTGACCCATTGGCCATCATTAGCATGTTCTCATCCATGCCAGTCATGCACTGTCCATTTCTAACCTTCCCCATTTACTTTTATTCGTGCACTTTCGTTATGTGCAAGGCCTCTTTCAAATCATACTTTATGTTGGTTTTTATTGACTCTCTTACCAGAGCTTTGTGGCTTCTTGCCACACCCAACGAATTATTCCCAAAGCCCCAAACATGAAAATTGAAAGGCAAAATCAAGAAGAAATGAGGTAAAAATAAAGGAAGCAAATTTGTGATAGTAGACACAAAACCATGAAATAAAAGTAGCATGGCCATGTGTAATCATCAATCAAGGTAATAAACAATCCATGAAGCCAACAATTTAAAAACATAGTGCATAAGCATTCAAAATAAAACAATCCCCAAATCGACTAAATCCCCATGAGTCCAGTGTTCATGGAACCCTCAACCATCACACAAATACCTATATGTGCATATATATTCACATACATTAGTCAATCTGAGACCCTTTCCAAGGTTCAAACCAACCTTGAAGCCTTGCTCCCTCAAGTTATTGTGCAGGAGAATCACTTCCAACATGCATGTATATATGAGCATACATTAAGGTGCTTGAGGAAATCCCCCTATCCGTGCTTTATTTTGTTGTCATTGAGTTTTCCTATGTGCTTCCACACACACTCAGTTGTTAATGTATTAGGGAAATAATATAAATAAATATACCAACTACCATTTCGCCATGCCAAACCAAGCAAAATCCCTACAGTTGTTCACACATCCTCATAATTCTCATCAGTCATAAGTCCCAAACCATGACCCAATTAACATCTACATTAGCTTGATTTCAAAATTCAGAATTACATATGCATTCATATCAGCAATTTTACCATCCTACTCTTACATATTTTAGAAATCAATCCTTAATCAAGACCATTAGTAGTAATTACAATATTCCATCATTATCGATTTTAAATATTAGCTTTCTTACTAAGGCCAACAATAGCCATTAAGTTCAACCTCTTTACCAAGGCCTTCTATCATGTCATTTGTAATCTAAAATGATTAGTTAAAATTTATATATATGCCACATCAATATATGCCATCCTTATAACTTATGATTATCACATTCATAAGTACATCACATATATGCATGCAATCTGCAATCAACCCATAACTATTCAATCACTATGTTGCACCCAACACCCACTTGCACTAGAAAACGATCAACATATAATCAATGATCATACTGCTACCACTGGCACCAAATAAGTAAACATCAAGACCCATCTCTCTTTAATAGAGCCACAAAATATCATGCCTCTGATCCACCGAGGCTCTTTGCCTTATATCATGTAGACCATGGGATCCTTATATCCCAATCAAATTATATATGTATAATTCAACTTAACACTGGGATTTCCCCAAACCCCTCATATCAATCAAACATTTGCATGCACACCTATTCCAAGTGTATAAAAATACACCACTTGTCTAGCAGTGCAAGTACACTAAATAATCATACACATACCACTATTCAGTGATATGAATAGAACACAATCGACCTTACATTTATTTATTACACTCGAAGCTATAGCTCCACTCATCTCTGAAGGTCCAAGCATCAAACCTCTTGCTTTGTTAATTCTATAGCATGGCACCAATTATCCCCAAAGGTCTAGGATTGAACCTTTTTTTATCATTTCTTTTATGATAGATCCCATCCAATCCAAGTGTTGTGTTATAGCTTGTTTCACTTTGTTTAAAATTTCAAAAAAGGGCAAAAAATCATATATGCCAAAAACAAAAACAAAAATCCTATAAAGCAAAATCAAAAGAAAAGTTTTGAAATTATTTTGGATGGTGGTTTATTTTCAAATAAAATGGATTAATGTCGTATCGAGAATGGTGCAGGACCAAAATGAATTTTATATTGTTTAGTGGGACCCAGCAGAGAAAAAGCAAAAGGTTAAAATTCAGACAATTTTAGAGCACGATGTCGTTCGCGGCATCGGGACTCCTCCACAAGAGAAACCCAACACTGTAGAAATTTCTACAAATCTAGCTCTGATACTATGTAGAAATTCCTTGTAGATTCAAACTTCTAATTGTAATTTACTAAAACAATATACTTGAATGTACTCTCCTCATCAACGGAAACAATTAAATGATCACGAAGCATACAAGACAAAGAATTCAATCAACATATTAGACAATAATTTTCTAGGGAAAGCCACAGATAGAAACCCATGTTATTTGTATATTTCATTAATCAGAAGATCTTAGAATAAAATACAATGCTTGTTCAACCTGAACAATCTTTACAATAGTACAATATATCTCACTGCTTCACAAACCAGCTCAAGCCAATACTTAGCCAAATCTGTTGCCTGCCAAGCTCCTACTTCCTTGCCCTCACAAGCTCCACGCACAAACTTTTGTTTCCTAATGCTCACCAAAATGATGATTAAACTTGTGCCTTCATTCCTCCTTTTAAAGGCAATTTGAATGGTTAAAATTAGTGAGTTTTCTAATTAACGAATGATTTATTTTAGGCCTTCTTTTGACCGCATGCACCATCTATTTAATTTAGATGATTTTACAATTGATAGTACATTGTCCCAGAACTCCAATCGAAACTAGTTCTTTCTATGATCTGATATGCATGAGTTAATTATCAGTTAATCTTCAGTTTACTGGTTGAGCAGTGCTGGTTACACCCCACTACTATATCTCCCACTAATTCCTCCATGAGTTGGAACTAGTTTAATTGAATTTAACTCAGTTAAACTGAATTAAATAATTACAACTCAAAAGAACTCAACCTAGGCCCCTAAAATTTAGGAACCACCCTACATGACTCTAGATAGACTCCCAACTCGAATTAGTTGAGGCAACTAAGTCAAATTAACTTAGTTGACTATTACAAGTTGTTGT
The DNA here is from genome assembly GCA_000404065.3 of Pinus taeda. NCBI lineage: Eukaryota > Viridiplantae > Streptophyta > Pinopsida > Pinales > Pinaceae > Pinus > Pinus taeda. The sequence goes on along the minus strand of APFE031589770.1, from coordinate 159,366 downwards.
GAGAATTAGAATTAGAATTTAATTCCCAATTTAATTCAAGGACAAATTAAACTAGGATTTTTCTTGATGTTATTTTTAACATTTCTTCTTGATATTTTCACACTCCCTCTCAACAAGAAACGAATTCAACTCTATCTCGATCCAGTACCTTTGGAATGTTTTTCCTGCAACACTTGTCATTATTTTTGCTACTACTAAAAACCCAAAAAAGCATCCAAACAAAATAAATTGAATCAAGTGTGTTTGCAACTGTCTACTAGGAAAATTGTGTTGTTGTTGACTCTGCTACTGAGCCTCATGCTTTGTTGTCAACACTGCTCTGCACTCCTCGGTATCTGACTGACATCGATCCTCCTACTACTGAATATTGTGGCCTCCGTAGAAAGGTAATGATCCATGAGACAAAAAATACCTCAATGGACCCTACCCAAATTTCTACACTCTTGGGACTATGGTTTCATATCGCCCCACCTCACACCTGGAGGTATGGCTGCATGTGCTCCCTCTACCCACTTGGCTCGAAATTCCCCCCTACTAGAGGTCTCTTCATAAGTGGATGTCTCCACTCAATCTCCTCTTTGGTTCTCCAATTGTGGCAACTCCACAACTTGTTGAGGTTGCTTCTGAGGTTGCATGTTGAGAGTTAATTCATGCTCCCTCTCAACCACCAAGTCTCTAACCTTTTCCTTGCTCCTCAAGGCTTTGCATGCATGAGCTAAATATGATCTACTCATATTGTTGTTGTTACTGCTCTGTTTCTACTTTAACTACTGCAATAATGAGTTTGATCTCCCCATATTGTGAAGTATTAAGTTCCATAGGGCTACTCCCTCTGAGTCTCGATCTCCCTATGGGAAATCTCTCTGCTCCTCAATCTACCAATGTCAATTACCACAACTCCTTTTTGTGTCACTAAACATTATCTCATTGATATGCCCACTAGCAGCCTTCTAGATCCACTAAGAAGTCTACACATAGGGTATTCTGGATCTGCCTTGAACTAGAGCTCCATCAATTTGCAAGGACAACTTCGAAATTTCACCTCTGATACCATGTAGATATTTCTACAAATTTAGCTTTGATATCATGTAAAAATTTCTACAAATCTAACTATGATACCATGTAGAAATTCCTTGTAGATTCAAACTGCTAATTGTAATTTACTAAAACATTAGACTTGAATCTACTCTACTCATCAGCAGAAACAATTAAATGATCATGAAATCATGAACCATACAAGAGAAAGAATTCAATCAACACATTACAGAATAATTTTATGGGGAAATCCATGGCTAAAAACCCTTGCTATATGTTTATTGCATTAATCATAAGATCTGAGAAGAAAATACAATGCTTATTCAACCTGAACAATCTTTGCACAAGTACAATCTATCTCACTACTTCCCAAACCAGCTAAAACCAATAATTAGCCAAATATGTTGCCTGCTAAGCTCCTACTGCCTTACCCTCACAAGCTCCATGCACAAACTTGTGCTTCCTATTGCTTGGTCTCACCAACCCGTGCTCACCAAAACAATGATTAAACTTGTGCCTTAATTCCTCCTTTTAAAGGCAATTTGAATGGTTAAAATTAGTGAGTTTTCTAATTAATGAATGACTTATTTTAGGCCTTCTTCTAACTGCATGCAATATCTGTTTAAATTAGATGATTTTACAACTGACAGTACATTGTTCTTGAACTCCAATATCAATTGGATCTTTCTCTGATATGACATGCATGAGTTAATTATGGGTGAATCTTCAATTTACTACTTAAGCAGTGTTGGTTACACCCCACTACTAGATCTCCCACTAATTCCTCCATCAGTTGGAACTAGTTTAATTGAATTTAACTTAGTTAAACTGAATTAAATAATTACAATTCAAAAGAACTCATCTCGGGCCCCTAAAATTTAGGGACCACTCCACATGACTCTAGATAGACTCCCAACTCAAATTAACCGAGACAACTAAGTCAAATTAACTTAGTTAACTATTACAAGTTGTTGTGAGAATTAGAATTATAATTTAATTCCCAACTTAATTCAAGGACAAATTAAATTAGGATTTTTCTTGATGCTATTTTTAACATTTCTTGTTCCTGTTTTCAACAAACACCACAAAAAGTGTGACAGTTATGGGAAAGAGTGTTCCCATAATAGGTTTGGTGGATAAACCATCAATGACTGATCAATGGTGGGGATTCAATGCGACATCACTCAGTGATGTTACCATTTACCACCACAGGTGCCATCATAGGCGATATGCAGTATGCATCACATCCTGCAGCAAGTGAGCGGGATTCAGTAGCAAGTGAGTGAGATTCTAATAGTATTCTATTTTCCATATCACTTCTCTACCTCACCCAACACTTCATCCCACCCCTCCACATCACCCTTCCATGTCAACAATATAGCTCACACCTCCACGTTATCATTGTGTCATCATGTCATATATCTATAACTTCTCATTAAATGTCATTTTTCCCCCGTTAAATTATAAAACCTCATTTTTCTCCCAAATAATTTTATCTTTTATTTATTCTGGAGCATACCAAAGTCCACCTGCCCCTGCCAGCTTTCCAATTTAAAATCCGACATCATCTAAGAGTCTTCAGGTATTTATCCATCGCACAGTCTTACTTAATTGTTCAAAAATGTCAAAGAAAGTTTCTATGGTGGGCTTTGCAACCCACATTCCACTCATGGACAGGGAGAGGGATAATTTTTTATCATGTGTGCACATCAAACCTTATGAAATTGCATCAAAATTTTCTAGCTGGTCAATTACAGTCATCGGTGTACTCTAGATTCGTGAAATATGGGTTGTTGTCTGTAATTATTGCCCAAATATAGTTTTTCCCTGGAATTTATTACTTGGCTAACCTCTTCACTCTACCCACAAAAATTATTTGTAATGAATTCACTAGGATAAAACATCTTTCAAGTGTCTGCTTTGTTAATTCAACAAGCTTTAGATTTTCCACAATCTAAGCATTATACTTCAATTTTTGAAGATCCCTTGTGGCCATTTTCCAAAATTTATCTACAGAGGATTATGCCAAGTTATCCTTCCATATTATGCCATATGGACATATTTTGTTTATTGAGCCAACTTTGTTCCCTTTGGATAATTCTGTTGAAGAATTTGGGCAGACTTCTAGTACTGTCTTGAAGGAGTCCTGTCTAGTCAATTTAACATCTTAAATTGCTCTACATAAATTATCAATCCAGGTATCGTAAACTGATGAAGTGTGGTGCACCATATGTGCTTAGTTAACCTTTTTCTTACTTTAGTTTGTTTTT